>CM076583.1:1152330981-1152609091 GCA_034641835.2 Pinus albicaulis
TGCTTACCATAAATTTCATGTGAGAGTCTCTATATAATCTTATAGTTTGATTAAAAACTGGGATGTTAGCATAAGACATGTCCATTTGTAGACTCCCCTGAAGTTTGGCTCCCCATGATCTGGATAAAAGCATGCCATACTTTGGGGGAATTTCAACAACCACTATGTCCATAACTAGACCCTTAATAGGAATTTGTGCTAGATTGACACATAAATCCTTGATCATACCTAAACATTTAACTCTTCTTGAATCAAAAGGAATACAGGTCCTTGTAAGGTTTGGTAATTTCTAGGCCTAATATTTCCATCACCACTTTTGGCATAAGGTTATGAGAGGCACCAAAGCCTAGCATGGCATTGTGTGAGATATAGTCATGTATGTTCAAGCTGACATAAAATGGAGGAATGGTCCCTTCTTGGTATTTTCCTTCTACTTCAGGACCAAACAACAATTCTGGTTTATCATCTGACAAGTTCAAAGTATCCGTTTCATTTCCTATATTCAAATCTTTCAAAACTTGATTTTTATATACATCGTGGGTTACTAGTTCAACCAGAGGTATGCTAATTTTTATCTTGGCAATTTCTCCCTCAAGGCTGAAAAGGAATAATGATTTTGACATATTTACATATGTTTTGTCAATCATAGTCTTTTCAGCAATTATGATTTGCTGAGTTTTATTAGAACTGTTATTTAGTACAGATTTCTTAGGGCCACTAGCATAAGTACTAGGGCAACTAGGGTCAACACTTTGCTGATTTGTTTTGTCTATGTTTGAGTTATTCTTCTTAGTAAAATTTTTATTACTATTTGTTGTCTTTTTAGGAAGGTTTTCTAAATTTTTCCTAAAAGTAATGTTTGTTTTTTTATCATTGAAAATTTCTGGGTTCCTTTTACTTCTAAGATCATATTGTCTGTGTACCTCCACTATTGCATTTTCAAACCCCAACTAGTAAATTTTCAGAATCCTCATGACTGTTTTCAATTTGTTCTGAGGAGAAGAATCCTTGTTCTTCTTCAGTGGGGAAAGCATCATCTTCACTGTCAGATCCTATCAGATTCACATGATTTTCTTCCAACCTTTCAGTTTTCCTTTCTTCTTCTTGATCTACATAGTTTTGTTGAAAGGGAGGCCTAATTTGTTGGTCATTATCTCTTTGTCTATCTTGAATAGGTTCTCTTCTGAAATTAGGATTTCTATTTCTGTTTTGGGGATTTATTTGATTTTCTCTTGGAGGCACTCTATATTTTAAATTTATTTTCTCAAGCATTATTTCCATTACCCTCACTAAGTTGTCAATTTTGGCATCAAATGATGAGGTTGATGCCATTGTTTCATCTTTGTATGAAACTATTTTCTCTGATTTTAGCCTATTTATTTTCTCAATCATATTTTCCTCTACAATTATGGCTCCCCTTTGCATATCTTCTAAGGTTAAGGGGTCTCTTTCTCTTAGCTAGTAGACCATGTCTGGATCAAAGCCTTTAGGAAATTCAGCTAAGGCTGAGCCTAGTGGAGGTTTCATATTTGGGGGAAGTGCATTGTAAACATTGTTGAATATAGTGCAATAATCTTGGACACTTTCTCCAGTGTTTCTTTTGAGGTTGCTATATTATAAAAGGATTTGGAGGGGGTTCTTTTTTATTTCCCATTTTTTTATGAATGTTTGGTATAAATAAGGGAGATCATTTATGCTATTAGGAGTTAATATTTTAAACCATTTTTGGTTTCTCCTCCTAAAATTTTGGCAAAGATTCTCATCTTAATGGTCTCTTCTTCTATTTCCATATAATCAAAAGCATCATCCATTTTATCTACATGATGTTGGGCAGTACCAGATTCAGCTCTAGTGAAATGGGGAATTCTAGATTGATAATCATTTGGTAAAGGAAATAAGGGTTGTGGTAACATTAATGGGGCATATGATGCAGCCATGATAGGAACAAGTGGGGGATTTACAAGAGGTGGATTTGTGAAAGGGAAAGTGGGATGAAAGGGAGTGTTTTGATAAGTGGAAGTATGGATGGGTGTGTTGGAAGTACTTGGACCAGCAAACTGATTTTGAGCAGATTTGTTATGGAAGGAGCTGAAGTGATGGAGAAGTTGAAAATTAGGTGGAGTGGAAGGGGAGGCTTCTTTACTAGAGATTTGGTACAAATCTATAGGTTCAAGGTCAGCTTAGTCTATATCACTGTGTGACTTGGTTCTGAATATTTTCTTTGTATGAGACAAATCAAAGCGAGGACCTTTCAAGGCTGTAAGGTTTTTAGGGATAGATCTTGTTCTTTGGATAGTCCTAACAGTAGCTAAATTTCTAGATCTAGAAGTTTGCCACAAAATTTTTTCTGGATGATCAACTATCGTAGGAGGATTAGGGTCTAGATGAGATCTGGTGTTGATCCTATGTGAAGCCAGATTTCAAGTTCAAAATTTAAAGAGGCTTAAAGTTTAAGGACTGTTTTCAGAAGTTTGACATCTCTTAATTTTTACTTTCTTCCTAGAATATGGGACTAGGTTTCTAAACTTTCTTGGGACTGATTTGAAGCAATCCTAAGGAAATATAAGAGTACTAGTGGAGTAATAGGCCTACTGGGGCTAGTGGAGTCGGCAGGTGCAAATTTTTAGCTTTTCTGAAGGTAAAATGTATTATGGTCCACCACCAATAAGTAATAAAAGCCAATGAGGAGATATTTTTGGGTTTTTTCAGAGATTTTATGTGGTTATATGGTTTGTAAGAGTACCCTATACGTGAATCATCATGTAGCTAAGATGGTGAAACAAACAGAGCCTACTCTATGGCTGATAGCTTGAATCCTTTAAGGTTTGATGAGGGTTTCTAGAATCCTAAGGTGTACTTAGATTGTCACTGATTCAGAAGGCTTCATCATGATTACCATTGAGTTGGTATTTCTTAAAGGAAGCTATGTTTCACTGGATGAATACTAAGTGTTTATCTAGGGACTTTACTCAAAAGGTCCCACCGTGATCGCCAGAATGTTGGTTTCCTGTGATTTGGCATATTGGCAAAACCAAATGACAAGGAAACATGAAACCAGTCTTTAGAGTTCTAGGACCTAGCCTTCCTAGACTCAGAGAGGGATCTCTCAGGTTGTTTTGCAAATATGTGTGCTTGTTTGCTTTTAAGGGTTGATTTTAGGCTAGTTATTAAGTGTGAGGTTTGTTGTTTGTTTTGGTTGGGTTTAATGATCAAAGAGAATAGGTAGAATGAGGAAATCTCTAAGTCATTTGGAAATGGAGTCAAATGAAAGTCATTATAAGTTCATCAATGGATCAGAGAGTATCATAGGGAAAATCTAACTTGGCTAGTAGATATTCAAAGCTTTTGGGATAATGAGGTGAACATTAAGGATAAGAACGAAAACTGGGACAAAGAGAAATTAAGAATTCTTTATCATGTACTTTAAACAAGAAACATATTTCAAGGCATCTATTTTGAAGCAAGCCAAAGGACAGGGAAAACTATAGCCGTCTTTGGACAGAATCTTAATAAGAAAACCTTTTAGATAAAAATCTAGAAATCAAAAGACTACTTTCAGACAAGAAAACATATAAGATAAATAGTAAGAGAAACCTAATATCAAACAGAAATAATCTAATCTGCTTTTGACCAACTCTTTAAGAATCTTTAAAGCAACATTTTGAGGAAGTCCAGAGGATAGGGCGCAACATAGACTTGCCTGGTTTAGACTCTACTAAGCATACTTTGAAAATATCTTTAAAAATAATACCTCAAGTTGTACTCAAAGGAGCATGGACTCACCACTTAATTTCCCTAGTTTCACTCTATTGAAATCATTCCTTAAAACAACCTCTCAAGCCATAGTTAAAGGGATATGGACTTACCAAAAGGGATATTCTTTGGTTATAATCTATTGAATTATTTCTAATATGAAAAGAATAGATGGAACTGGAGGGAAATTAAGAATCCTCCAATCATACCTTCCAGAAGAAAACATTAAGACAGTGAAGAGAAAATAGGACTAAGGTGCTTTCAAAAGATATTTCTTAGCCTAAAAATTTTACTTTACTGTAAGAAAGAAAGATGGAAACATAATGAAAATAGGAAATAACAATAATAGATAGAAGCACTTCACCAATAGCCAAGCTCAGGGATCCAGTGATCTAGCCTCCTCCATCAACAAACAAATCAAGGCATCCACAAGATCCAAAACATCAATTTTCCTTCAACTTCCAAGAGACTATGTATTACTTCAAAGAGTCATCAAATGCCAACAATAAAATGAGTTCAGATGCAGTATTTATGTTGTAAATGAGGAGGTGAGTTTAAGATAGGGTTTGAGTATCATTTATTACAGAGTAAGTGTGCTCCTAACCTTGAAAACCATGCAAGGCCTAAGGCAGGAAAATCTGCAGCTACTTCACTGTTTTAATAACTCTATCTTAACTTCTAGGGAAAATACGTGAAGTGTTTGAATTTAAGGCCTATTCTTAACTATTACAATAACTACCTTGACAGATAAAATATCTTTTTATCTGTGCAATAACTGCCAATTTCCTTTATGGACGGAAAGCATGTTGTAGGTGGCAGTTTGATCTTTTCGAGGAGTAACTGCTTCCTTGTTGACTTATTCGAGGCTTTCATTGCGTTAAGTTGCCTTTCATTTGATCATAATTTCAGTATTAGTCCTTTGACCATGATTTATCCTTAATATCATGTCTTACTGCCTTTTATCTTCTGTTTCTTCTTTATGACTATTTTATTTATTTATTATTTTTATTTAAACTTTGGCTTTTCATCTCTAATTACTGTCTTTAAGGGCTTAATGGTCTTTTTTATCCTTTGACTTGTAATAAGCCCTTTAAGCCTTATGTTCTTTTTTTCTTCACTGATGCTTTGTTGTATTTTTCTTGAGTGCGCAGGGAGGGTTTCTTCATGGCACTGGAGGGTTCTGTAACCCATCGATGATAATTATTCATTGAGGTTAAACCTTTATGCAACCCTCCTGGTCATTTTAATGAAAATTCACCTCCCTTAATCGTCATCTAGAGAATAATTTGATCATTTGCAACACCTTTGTGGGCATCGCCACCATTAAAACCTGTAAAACACAAAAAAACATTAGTTTAAAGCCTGTAGAAGGGGGTAAGACTTCCCTTTTCTGGGCTTGGAGCTGTTGGGGATGATATGCAAAGGAAGAGAAGGTTCAGAGGGGAGGTTCCGTATGTGGAACTAGGTGGAAAGATAAAGAATTTGAATTTTGGGTGCAAAGGGGAGAATGGCAGTTTTTTGAAAACCAGGGAGGTTTATCGCGTAGGCGATGGGTGGTAAGTGGTTTTGAGTGGAGGGGCGTGCAATACTACTTGGCGATTGACGTGTGTCTAGGGTGAAACGGCTTTTTTCGCGTGGGTCAAGGCCACTAAAGTTTGGCACAAGAATCTATGCGATACACGGCCTCAGACGTCGGATCTCAAGAGGTGAGATCGACTGTGCGGAGGGCTTTTGGGGATAGGGGTGTAGATTTGTGGAATGGAGCCTTGGAAAGGTGTCAGGGTTTTGTTGGCTGAAGGGTCAAGCGGAGAGCGAGGCCCAGGCATGATGACGTATGTAGGTTTTTCGCATTGTGTAGAGTTGTGTTATGGCGAAATGGAGATTGGGAGTGTGATGGCCGTTGGATCAGGGGAAGAGGCCTTGATCAACGGTGGGGATTTGGCTGGATATAATGCAAAGCGAGGGCCCACCTTTTATTTTCTAAAGGTTATTGAGGGGTCTTTATAATGTTGCAAGGGTGTACAAAGATAGAAGGGTGGGGATGTAGTTTACAGGAGAAGGGGCTAACAATAATCGGAGGAAAGGGTTTTATGAGGGTGAGGGGATAAAGCTTAGGATGAAAGGGGATTAAGGGTATGTTTTATGCAAAAGGGTGCCTTTAGCATAAAAAAAGAGTTTTTATGAAAAATTGAAGGGTCTGATATGTTTAGTAGTTAGTTTTAAACAATGAAAAAATGGTTTTTACATTATTTAAGGGTTTTTTAGAAGAAAATGATGTGTGAAGGGAGTTGATGAGAGTTTTGAGAGGGGGAAAAAGAGGATGAATGAGGGTGTAAGTGAGGTGATAAAATGAGGCAAATCGGGCCTAGAAAATGGAGTTTTCTTTGCAGCAGGGTAAAATTTGAGAGGGAAAAGATAGGCAATTTTTAGAAGAATAGTTAGGTTTAGGATGATGAAGGCAGTGAGATTTCTAGAACTCAGAATGTTTCTTCAAATATTGTTTCTAGAAATCTAGGCCTTATAGCTTAGTCATCCTTTGATATTAGCAAAAAATACTGATGACTAACACCTTCTAATCCATGACCTAGAAAGTAACATACCAAATCCAGGAGGAATGTTATCTACAACAATATCTATCACCATCGCTCTCATGGGTAGCTAAAATAGGTTTACTACAAGGTATTTAATGACGCCAAGGAATTGGAATTTTCAGCAATCAAAAGAGTAGAGATCTTGGTATTCTCTAGTTACTTCTACACCTAGCTCATCCATGACTACCTTGGGCATTAAATTATGTGAGGCTTGAGAATCCATTGGACAATTATGCATGATATTATCATGAATATTCAAAGATAGATAGAAGGGAGGCATAAATTCATCTCTGTCTTCTAATAATGGACCGAAAATAACAATGGGCTTGTCATCTTGAAGGTTAAAAAAATCATAGGCTACTTCGGTAGGTGGAGGCTGGAGATCTTTCATAAAAGTCTTTTTGAAATCATCATTTTCATGAATTGTACAAGAGGAAAATGAATATTAATCTTTTGTATCTCATTTTCAAAATTGAAAACAGGGGGAAGATTGTGAGCAATTTTTACCTCAATTTATGGAGGGTTAGCTGCTTCCACAACTTTCGGCTTGCTTGGTTCAACCACTTGATTTTCTGCTGGAATTTTAACTATATCTTTATTCTTCTTTTGTTGTGCAACTAGCTTGGAGTTATCATCAATATCATTTGATATGAGATTGTATCTACTTTGATGATCAACTGCAATAATGGAATGATCATAATTCACTTCATTATTCTGAGCATATCACATCAATTCTTAATTCTCTTCTTGTGTAAGATGAATCATCCCTTCGTTACCTCTTAGACAATTGATATCAACACCTTTCTTTTCTCCAATCCTTTAGCTTCCTCTTCATCTTCAAACATGGCATCATGTAAAGGGGGTTGGACGTTTTGATCAGTAACATCTCTTCTTTCTCGCTACAATATTTCAGGAACATTAGGTCTTCTAAATTGCTTCCTATTAGGATGATCAAATGAAACACTTATAGTAGTAGTTGGTCTTGCTTCCATCTTGAGCTTGGACATCTCATTGGTCAATGACATGACCATATTGGTCAACTCATCTAGCTTAGGATCTATTTCAGAAGTTCGTGAAGATGAAACGTCAGCTTTTTTCTTCCTTTTTCTCTGTCAATCCACCCTCTGAGCCTATCAGATGCTAACACATTAGATTCTACATTTAGTGCATTGTCCTACATTTTTTTTAGTGTTGTAGATATTCTTTCTCTCAATAATAAACAAAAATTAGGATCAAAGGCACCAACATAAGTGATTTTGGTTGAGGCTTCATTAGGCCCAATTTCAATAGGTATTTTGCTATACATCTTATTAAATCTCTTAGAAAAATAAGAAGTTGATTATCCTTCTTTTATTTTGATTGCACCATACTCAATGATATAATATAGAAAATATTTCTTATCACCCCATTTGCTTAAAAATATATCATCTAGGGTTTCAATTCCAGTGATACTACCAGCTATCAAAGATGTGAACCATTTCCTAACATCACCCTCAAGGTTCTGAACAAAAACTCTCATATATACATCTTCATGCTCAATATTCAGATTGTCAGCATAAGTATAAAAGTCATAAAGGTGTTCTTCGGCTCTTACCTCTCCCTCAACACTAAATTTAGGCATATACTTGAGATAATCTCCTATAGGTAATGCATTCATAGGTTGAGGTAAAACTAAAGGGACATGCATGGCAGCAACAATTGCATCCATTTGGTTAGGGGGTGGCCTTTTACCTTCCATGGTATGAGTTGATGGGATTTGTGGAACAAAAATTGGTGCATTTTGAACAACAGATGATGAAGCACCAATGGTTGATGTAGAGACCATTTGTTGGCTGGAAAACAAGGGAGGTACAAAATTTTCTACAAAATCAGGGGATAAATTTTGCAACACTTCTTTAGGGACAACCTTTGAGAAAATAGTAGCAAAGGCAAGAAAATTTGGTTTACTCTTTTTCTTGATTAGCTTCTCAGGATCAAGGAATGGGATTCTTAAAGGGGAATATGAGTCAACCATGGTTATAGCCCTTCTAGGAGCCATAACATCAACAATGGAGTCATTAGGTGTAAATCAGTCTAAAACAATAGCTGGAACTATACACCTTAGAACCAGACTTATAAATTTTTCATTCACCTAGGGATAAACTTCAATTTGCCTCCCCGATAATGCTACCAAATATTTTAGCACACGGAGTCACTCCTTGATTGCAAAGGAGTAAGGCTTATACATTATAGTTCATTTCAAAGTTAAATATTTGAGATGATGGGATGGCTTCTTAAAGAGTTTGAAAATATTTTAACTCTTTTAGACCTTCATGTATTTGGCAAGCTGTGGAAAGTATAAAATGTATGGATAAATTTTTAGTATAGGGGAGAATATTGTGACAGTTGGAAGGTGATAGATAACTAGTACTCAATCTAAGAAATATGCATATCCTAAATCAATCACACAACTACAAGAGTGGCCTTTTACATAAACTTTTTTTTATGTAAAGGAAAAAACATTTAGAAAGCATAATACATGCATAAAGAATCTCATAAATCCTTCATGAAGCCTTCACTAACATGCTCTACACCACATATATATGATTTGAAGAAGAACAAATAGTAGAAAATTAACTATTAGACCATCCAACAGTTCTCATACTCTTACTTTGCTAGCTACTGCAACTCATAAATCAAATGAATAAAACAATAAGAGAAACACACCATACATTAGATAGTCCTTGAAACACAAAATCCTCTAGAATGAAGTACAAAATATTTTTTCTTTATCACGAAAAATTCTTCAAGTCGACCAAAATATAACCCTAAAATGGAATTTACAAATGATATTTATAGAGAGAGAGGAACCAACTCCATATCTCCTAAAAAGAAGGATCCAATATTCCTCACATTTAATAGGAGTTATATCATATTAAAGACATATCCTATCGAAATATAACTAACAATACAAATGTAGATAGGAAGAAAGAAGACAATTAGAACTTTGTTGTTGAGTGTGCTGGCAACCTGCCTCCTGTTCTGTTGATTTGTCTCAACATGATCTTGGTTCCCTAAAACCCATGTGTCTCCATTAAATGTGTCATTTAACAACCTTAAAACCACTTATAAACCATCACTTTACATGTCCATATCATTACGAGTCCCCATCATTCATGGACTAGCTCGAAGATTCTCCTGACAGTTGTCAAAAATCATTTAAAATAAATGTTACCGGAATATCCGGTAAAAACTTGTAACTCCACAAAAACTGTAATGCTGCAGACTAAAACATTTTGAAAATTGAGGTGTTCCAAGATATAATAATAGGAAAAAATATACTTCATTGGGACATTATTTTACCTCTCCTCCATGTCAGCCGCAACTTTTACAAGCTTGTCTAATTCCGTTCTTCTTTCAACTACTAATTTTGACCTTTTAGTCTTGGTCGTTTTTTCTTTTGCAATGGCCTTTTTCTCTTCCGAGCTCTCCTAGAATTTTCTTCTTTTGGAGGATCATGTTTGCTGGTATCATCGAGCTTTACTCATATATTTCTTCTTGGAACCACTAGACCCTGCAATTGAAGGAGTTACAGTGTGTAACATTTCAGACTGCCTCTCAATATCTATGACTTCTGTCATTAATCTTGGGTTATGGAGGGCATTAGATTTCAGCCTAAATTTTTTGCTTGATCTTGTATGTATTTTCTTGCTACAAAAAATTTTTCTTGCATATTTTTTTCTTATCTTACTTCTAATATCATACCATGTATCCTTCAGAAGTGTTGGGTATGTGTTATATTCTTTACATGATTAGTTGCACACGTGGGGGGCGACATCCCTCCCTATTCGTTGGGTCGGGCACAACAGGGTTGTCAGAGGAGGGGTAACAACCCCTCCTCTGTAGGGGTTTGCAGGGGGTGGGTAGCCCCCTACACGGGGTCTAGGGTAGCACTGCAAGGAAAAATTTTGGACCCTATTTTTCGGTGGGCGGACCCACCTATGTTTTTGTACATGAGTTTGCACATGGTTTTGGGGCATGATGGTTTTCCGCCCCTCATGTTTTGTAGATCCATTCAAGGGAACTACGCTTATGTTCTAATCCAGGGTTAATGGATTTGGGTTTATGAATTATTCGACATGAAAAAGAAAGATAATCAATGCAAATAAATTAATCGATAATGAAATGATAAAACATGAGACAATATTCAATCACACAAACACAAAGATATATCTAGGGGAAATAAATATCTCAAAAACCCTTACTATTTTTATTGCATTAATCAAAGAATCTGGATGAATACAATATGCTACGCTCAACCTTGAGCTGAACTTGCACCCGTATCTTCTATCCTTTGCCCGACTCATTGAACCTGGCAAATACTTACCCAAATTTTCGAGCCTCCAAGCCCATATTTCCTTGTGTTGTTACACAAGGAATTAACCTCAATTATTAAGGAAATTCATTAATCTGGATTGGCAATTCAATTATGTCCTTCTCTGAATGAATGCATGACTTGTACAACTTGGAATATTTTACAACTGATAGTACACATCCCTTGAAATCCACTCTCAAATCAGGAACTCGAATTATGTGCATGCATCAGTTAATTTAGGCTGATATGATCAGCTAACTGGTTGATCACTGAAGTAACACCCCACCACTAGACCCTGCACTAGTTCCTCCAACACTTAGAACTAGCTTAACTAACCATAAATCAATTTAATTGATTTAAATTGTTACTACTGAAATCAACTCAACCTGGGCTCCTAAAATTTAGGAATCATTGTACACATATCAATTTCAGGCCCTCAACTCGAATTAACCAAGCTAATTCAGTCATAACCAGTCAGTTAACTCGTTCAAGTTGTCTGGTGATTTGGAATTTCAAATTTTTCTCCTAATTTAATCAAAGGAAAAATTAAAATTAGGAATTTATTGCTGCATTTTCAACGCTCCTTCTCATAAAGAAAGGGATTATATGCCACCCCAATCAAGCCTCTATGGAACTCTAATTTCCCCTTTGACAAAGATTTTATCAAAATTTCTGCATCACATTCCTATGCTGGAATGTACTGTAAAAACATGATCTGCCTTTGCACACACTCTCATAGATGGTGGTACCAGATATCAATGTTCTTGGATCGATAATGAAAAACTATATTCTTAGATATTTTGATACAACTATGATTGTCACAGTAAATCACAATAGGATCCATCATCTGACCGAATAAGCCAACAAGAATCTTTCTCATCGAGATAGCTTCACAAGTTGCTTGACTGACAGCCATGTACTCTGCTTCTGCTGAGCTAAGTGAAAGTAATCTCTGATTTTTGTTATACCAAGAAACTGTAGCTGACCCAGCACTAAAAATTCCTCCTGAAGTGCTCTTTCGATCTGATGGACTTCCCCCCCAAACCGCATTTGTGAAGCCTTGCAACTTCACTCCTTCTATTCATCTGTACCAAAGTCCAAACTGAATGGTGCCTCTAAGGTATAGTAGTACATGTTTAAAATCCCTCCAAAATAATTTGGTTGGTCGAACCATGGCTTGGCTCAATTGATTGACCACATAACACACATGTATGGCCATGTGTTCACCAAATACATGAGAGAACCCACCAACTTCCTGTAAATGGTAACATCCACACCCTCACCTTAAGTGGAATCCTCTTTCCTCTAGTTGGTCATTAGAGGAGCCTCTATGGGTTTTCATATGTCCATGTGGAAAATTTGAAGTATCTTTCTTGCATACCTTCCCTGAGAGACAAACAATACCCCTTCAGGAAACAATGCATCAACCCCATGTCATTCATCTCGAATTCTATTGCAAAATCCTCTATGGAAGAATTGATCAATTTCTTGTCACCAGTTAAATTAAATCATTGAAATATAGCACATTAATCAATAATTTACCTTCAGCTACAATTTTATAAAGGTTTTCATATTCTTCACTTTGGGTGAACCCCAACCCATTGAGATAGTCGTCAATATAGGTGTACCATGTACTAGGTTCCTTCTTGAGTCCATACAATGCTCGCTTGAGTTGACACACATGTGATTGTCAGTTGAAGATCTAAAACCCCTTTGCATTCTCAATATACACCTTCTCCTAAATAATTCCATTGAGGAATGTTTCCTTCACATCCATCTAGTGGATTTTCCACCCCATCTACACTGACAGTTCTATAATTGACCGAATGAATGAGTAACATGCTACTGGAGAAAAATTCTCGTCATAGTCAATTCCATCCACCTGAGATAATCCATTGGCCACAAATTTGGCCTTATATTTCTCGTTTTTTTCATATTCTGCATGCTTTACCTTGTAAAGCCATATTAAAACCACTACTAAATTTTTTGTTAGTCTTGGGACCTCTTCTGAAATATTTTTTCTGACAATGGAATCATATTCCTCTACCATAACATCAACCCATACTGAATACTCTACTTCTTACTCTAATGAGGTTGGTTCTATCTCTAGTAGCTCGCTCATCAAATATATGTAGCGAGTGTACTGATATGGTGACCTCCTCTTCTTCCATTGTGATGTGGATGCTCCAACATTATCTCTAGCGTATTGTAAAAATATGTCAATTTACCTCGTCTGATTCCCTCCTTCCTTGGATGTCTCTGCTTGAGTGGTTGTATCCACTCCCTGCTCCTCTCCTTATCCTTGCTCCACATCTTCTTGAGGTTCTCTCTTTGCAGTGAAAATATTCTTATCTACATGCAACTAAAGCTCCCTTTCAAGGGAACACTTCATTGCATTCTCTTGATTGAATTTCACATCTCTATAGACAACTATCATCCTGAGAGATGGAAGGTATACCCTATAGTTGTGAGGTGTATCAGTGCACCCCAAAAATATGTCCAAATTTGTTGTCAGTGCTATATTTTTCCTTCCTTCATTGTGTTGACGGTGCTACAAATCTGTCAACTAATGGGTCTCCTCGACGTGAAGTCCCAATTAGACCTTACAAAGTTTTGAGTAGGAGCCCCATCCGGAATATCAACCAGATTTTCATGTATTATTATACATTTTTCTTGAATATAACTGTCAGCAACAGAGAGGAACATGTGGTGTCTTCGAAAAGTAAGAAGGTGTGCTTGGTGAGTGTTCATCTGCAAATGTGTCAAATTTCTTCTACTACGATGGGAGTGGGAAAGGGGACCATCTAAGAGAGAGGTAATAGTATCACCCAAGAAGAGACAGAGAAATAATAAGGATCCAGATAGCATCCAATGGGATAGTCCATAGGAGATGTGATGGTCATTACAACCGATGAACAAAAAAGGCCTATATAATATATATATAAGTTTGTTTTATATTATTTTAGTTATATCAAATAAATTTTTAATAAAAATTAATAGGTGTATCTTACTAGCTAGAAAGATAGTTTTTTTTTTTCTGTGAAATTAATGCAAACAAGAAAGATATATATTTTCTTTTTTGTGACACTAATGAAAAGTTCATTTTATATTAGTTTAGTTATATAAACTGATGCAAACAAGAAATATAATTGTTTTGTTGTTTTGTGACAAAATTGGATGCCCGTTGGCATAGTTTTAGTTCCCCCTATGTGAATTCCGCCCCAACCCCTTCCTGTGAGGTTTGAACCTCAAACCTGGAGGGGAGTAAACCACACAAAAACCGACTAGTGTACCCCTCATGGGTAACAAGAAAGATAATTATGGAAATGGGTGACAAGAATTGAATTGATCCACACCTACTCTATAACAATAAATATAAATGTGGCAATAGGATGAAAAGAATTCAAATTTTAGGGTTGGACTTCAACTGCATGGTTAAAAAAATCCTTTTAATAACACAAATATGTAACGTTCCAAAATTTTCATGACTAATTTGGAACATTAAAGATTTTGTTCATATTGCATAATAGATTAATAAAAGGGGTGAGGAGACCTAATTGCATGAATAACACCCCTCACAATGTAAAAGTAAACCTTTGAGAAGCTTATTTTGCACCTCCTAGAGTGAAAAGGGCCAATTGTATGAGGACAAGGTCAAGTTGACCAAGTCAACCAGCGCAGCCTAAGGAGGAGTAGCTTGCCTAAGAAGACAGTGCAATTTTGGAGGGAATAGATTCAAATGAAGATGGAAACCCTAAGAGGTGGGACCCAAGGTGAAGGAGCTCACAACTTCATAAGGAGGAGGAGGGCATATTTTTGGGGATATCTTGTGTATTTTGATTTCTTGTCTGCTTATACATTTTCTACAAACTCCTGATGCTTAGCAGAGTTTGGAGGAATTCCTTCTCCTTCATTGAGTGATCTCTTGAAGGGGTTTGTGCTTCATTTCTATCACATCTGGATTGTAGGCCAATCATTTCTCACATCTGCAGCATTATTTCTATAGTATAGGACATTGTGTTGCTGGGCAGTGTAGTGGGAGGGATGCCTCATCTTCTCTTGTGCATTTCCATTCAGTGAAGGGAGTTTCTCTTGCATTGAGGGAGCTGTATAGGAGATTTCAGAGCTCATTTCAGATCTTGGCATGTTGCCAACTTATTTTCCACCCATTATAGCACATTTCACTGGGTAAACTGTGTTATTTTTGTGAGAGAAGCAGCTGCAGGGTTTGATCCCTTGCTTGAGAGCTGATTCTTTGGAGGAAGGGCCAACCCTTCTCCCGAAAAGCTCTATATTCCATTCCTTTTCTATATTTTAATATTCTCAGCCATATTTATATTCATTTTTGTAGTGATTATGTTTTCTATCCATATATATTTTCATATCTGCACTTGTACACTTTGTATTTTCATGAAACCCCTTGTGGGTGATCTTTATTGTGTATAAAGAGGAAAGGAATCACATTTTCTTAGCCATTGGATGTTTTTTCATTTCAGATCTGATATGTCATGCTATTCTCTACATAAACCCTAGATAAAATAACGTTGTTCTTGATTCAGTTCTTTCTGCACAAGCTAGGCTATGGGGTTTAAGCTCATTTGGGGCATATAGAAATAGGGAGATCTGTTTATATGAGCTAGATTCATTTTTTTCACCTAAAATTCTGCATGTGAGTTGTATATCATGTCTACTAAGGGATACAAGTCACATTTCTCCTAAAGATAGTTGTTCTATGCTTACATGTTGTTGCAATTTTCAGCTAGTTCACTGTGGGAGCTCTGAATAACCTACTTAAGGTTATTTCTTTGAGGTTACATTCTGCAAGGAGGTAAAATCATATATTTTCTAAGGCATCACAGTAGTTTTTGGCCTTATCTTCACATCTTCTTCCTTATACAGTGTCCCTAAGGAGCTTGCTGCAACAATTCCTGAATAGGAAAAATCACATATCTGTAGAAAGAGACTGCAAAAGGCTAGGTAGCCTCTAGTTTTCTCCCTTATTTGAAAGAAGAAATAACCATTAAATGCCTCAGTAGTCCATCTCTGGCACAAACTTGTGATATTTCTGAAAAAGGAATATTACAGTGGTATCAGAGTAGCCATCTTGGCTCAACCTGTGGATTTTAGATCCACCCAGAGAATATTAAGAAGAGGAGAACAAAGATGGAGAGGATGAGGTTTCTCTCATCCATTTTCAGATCAAAAAGGATCCTCTCCAAATGGGTTCAACCAATGGCGAAATAAAAGTGCAGTGAAACTCCAAGAGGGTTTCAAGATGAAAAAATCTGCAGTGAAACCTCTAGAGGGTTTCAGGAGGGAGAAGAAGATGAAAGCACTTCCTATTCTCATTGCAGGAGTGAAGAGTATGGAGGACCACAAGAGGAAGTGAATAGATGGCCAGAGGAGGAGGGACGTTCTTCTACACTTGAGGAGGCTTCTACCAGTGCTATCTAGTTCATAAAGGAGCAGCCCACCATATCAGCAGTTGGATCAGCCAACAAATCAGAGAGAGGGACTCTTACAGCCATACAATATGTCTCAAAGACCCACAAAGGTATGCAAAAATTTCCATGTAGCGACAATTCAGAAAATTTCATAAGAGGTTTTGGAAATTTGCATTCACATGGCCCAGGATCGAAACATCATGCTGATAGAGAGAAGCAAGTTTTCACAGCATTGCGCAACTTGGGCCTGATCAAAGAAGGGATCAGCATTCATTCCTTTGCACCCTTATTGAGCTGAATGCAACATGTGGAGTTATGGTGTAGGGTTGTGAGAGGCATCATGCATGACGTTCCATCTCCTAAGGATGTCTTGTCCTTAGCACACTTGGATTCTTGTGGATTCAAGGGCTTGAGTGGTGAGAGGCATTTCCTGGAAATTATTCAAGGGGTTACATCTCAACATCCCATGAGGTGTAAGGAGGGATACTTGCTTTGGGATAATGGCAGTCTTCATTAGGAAGATGCCAAAGGAGAGAAGGATTGGGGACAGCCATATCTTAATGGAGGAGAGTGGATGGAGAGCAAGAGGCTTGTGAGCCACTTGCATATTTATGACACAGGGCAGCAAGAGGCAAAGTTGCACTGGCTACTAAGGAGAGAGTTTGGCCATCATGAGACATGTTCTTTTCTCAAGGGTATGTGGATGGAAGGAGCTTGGCAGGATACTTTCATCATGGGACAGCAAGGAGTGTGGATGCATTATGATGGTAGGGTCATTTTTTTTCCACCACATATGATGAGTGATGGAGGTATGAAGGGGTAGCAAGGATATTTTTTGCTTCAGAGGATTGGGAGAGAGCAAGGGAAAAATTTCTCTCCCACTTGGCATAGTGTTGCAAGGGTGAAGTATGGCACTATCATGGGGAAAGAGGTGTTTTCATCATGGAGGAGACCTGTCATATATGGCAGCATTATGGAGAATACCTTTGAAAAACTACATGTCAAAGGATGGATTTATATTATGGCCGGGGCTTGCTTTCATGAGTCCACAGCATTGTTACTTCATGGCATGGATTTGTTGATGGAGTGTTCATTTGACTTCTCCACTTTTGAGGCACTTGAGGGACAATATGAAGGTGAGAATTTTGTTTTTGCATGTGTTGATTACCTAACACAATATTTTCATCTTCTCTCCATTTATATGCAGTGCTTGGCTCCACAAGAGGGCAGCCTATTCATTAAGCTCCATGAGCATTATTGGGCTAGACTATGTGATGGAGGAAGCCATCTCTCATATGGCCTTGGGCAAGTGTTTATTTCCATGCATGTTCAGCTTATATATTCAACCACCTTCTATACATTATCATAAATAAGAACATGCATTACTTTAAATGTAATCAAAGACATCTTTCCAGATCACTTCTTCAAGCAGCAGTATGGGGAACTGTGTTGTGACCAATTGGAGGACTATTGGTACCTTACTACACAACATCAAACCTTCAGTAATTCTTTCAATTTTTTGCTAATCATGTGTTTCCTTGCTGATATTATCATTATCTTTATGGATATCATGATTAGAGGAGAGACACATAAGGAGTTTGTGTCCTTATTGGGAGAGGACTCCCATATTTTCTGCAGTGCATGTTCTAAAAGGAACATGGAAGGAGACATGGCCTATACATCAGCATATTTGTTACTTAATAAGGAGGACCATGAGATGGATAGGTTTTCATATGGAAATGATTTCTTATCCATTATGTGTGTGATGGATTGGGCCAGCTTGTTTCACAGCGCTGGGAGAGAGACCTTTGGAGGTCTAACTTCTTTCTTGCCATTAGAGGGCACTCATGTTGCAGCCCAAGATCATTATATCCTCATCACTTGCCTTGAGTGGGGAGGGGGAAATCGTGGGATAGGCCTTCTTGCCTATCATGTTCAGTCATTCAGCCCACCTACACTTCAGGAGCCAAAGGTGGAGGGGATTCTTCATGAGTTACCATGCTGGAGGGTGACTCATTTTATATGGATGATAGCTTGGGGGTGGAGGTTTCACTTTGGGGGAATAATATTTCCCATGCATCTTGCACTCCATGCCTTGAGAAGACCTCTATACCACACATGGGTGTCTCCTTGATCATTTTCCTTCTCATGATCTTAGTCATTTGGGGTGTTTCACGAAATGCTAGTCTATATGCTTGGGAGGGGCACTATGGAGTTTCATAGATGAGATGGCATCATATTCTTTGGGGGATTCCATCATATGATGATGCTACTGGAGGAGGTAAGGAGATTCACTCAGTTATATCCTTGCAGTTGCTTGAGGACAAGCAACATTTGGGAGGGGAGGACTGTAATCTTCCAAAATTTTCATGACTAATTTGGAACATTAAAGATTTTGTTCATATTGCATAATAAATGAATAAAAGGGGTGAGGAGACCTAATTGAATGAATAACACCACTCATAATTTAAAAGGGAACCTTTGATTTGCTTATTTTTCACCTCCTAATGTGAAAAGGGCCAATTGTATGAGGACAAGGTCAAGTTGACCAAGTCAGCCAGTGCATCCTAAGGAGGAGTAGCTTGCCTAAGAAGACAGCGCAGTCTTGGAGGGAAGAGATTCAAATGAAGATGGAAACCCTAAGAGGTGGGACCCAAGGTGAAGGAGCTCACAACTTCATAAGGAGGAGGAGGGCAGATTTGTGGGGCTAGCTTGTGTATTTTGATTTCTTGTCTTCTTAGACATTTTCTGCAAACTCCTGCTACTTAGCAGAGTTTGGAGGAATTCTTGTTTAGGAATTCCTTCTCCTTCATTGAGTGATCTCTTGAAGGGGGTTGTGCTTCATTTCTCCCACATCTAGATTGTAGGCCAGGATTTTCTCACTTCTGCAACGTTATTTCTGTAGCAGAGGACATTGTGTTGCTGGGCAGTGCAGTGGGAGGGTTGCCTCATCTTCTCTTGTGCATTTCCATTCAGTGGAGGGAGTTTCTCTTTCATTGAGGGAGCTGTATAGGAGATTTCAGAGCTCATTTCAGATCTTGGCATGTGGAAAACTTATGTTCCACCCATTACAGCACAGCTCACTGGGTAAACTGCGTTATTTTTGTGAGAGCAGCAGCTGCAGGGTTTGATCCCTTGCTTGAGAGCTGATTCTTTGGAGGAAGAGCCAATCCTTCTCCCAGAAAGCTCTAGATTCCATTCCTTTTATGTATTTTAATATTATTAGCCATATTTATATTCATTTTTGTAGTGATTTCATTTTCCAGCCATATATATTTGCATATCTGCACTTGTACACTTTGTATTTTCATGAAACTCCTTGTGGGTGACCTTTATTGTGTATAAAGAGGAAAGGAATCACATTTTCTTATACATTGGATGTTTTTTAATTTCAGATCTGATATTTCATGCTATTCTCTGCATAAACCCTAGATAAAATAACGTTTTTCTTGATTCAATGCTTTCTTCACAAGGTAGGTTGTGGGGTTTAAGCTCATTTGGGGCATATAGAAATAGGGAGATATGTTTATATGAGATAGAGTCATTTTTTTCACCTAAAATTATGCTTGTGAGATATATATCATGTCTAATAATGGATACAATTCCCATTTCTCACTTGTATAGCGTTATTTTCTGAAGACATTTGTTCTGTGCTCACATGTTGTTGCAATTTTCAGCTAGTTCACTGTGGGAGATCTAATTAACCTGCTTAAGGTTATTTATTTGAGCTTAAATTCTACAAGGAGGTCAAATAATATATTTTCTAAGGAATCACAGTATTTTTTGGCCTTATCTTCCAAAATCTTTAACTTTCCTTATACGGTGTCCTAGGGGCTTGTAAGGCAATTCTGAATAGGGAAAAATCTAACAACAAAGCAGACGAGAGGCCATAAAAGGCTAGGTAGCCTCTAGTTATATCCCTTATTTTGAAGGAGACATAACCATTAAATGCCTCGTGATCCATCCTACTGCGGAACAAACTTGTGATATTTCTGAAAAAGGAATACTACAAAATAATTAAAAATCCCTATTTATAAAATACAAGTAACTTGACAACTTTAATCGCATTTACCATTAAATATTACAATGAAGAATATTTTTTTATTAAATATTGAACATAAACTTAATATTAATAATAAAAAATCTTTAAAATATGGCATCCTCTTTCCAAAATAAATACACCTCTAAGATTAATCCAATATGAAAAAGTTGGTTAAAAATTGACAATTTAGAGAAAATGTAGTTTAAAAAAATTTACTGTATATTGATAAAAAAAATAGACACTATAATCTAATAGAATCATACAATGTAATTGTAGTAATTATTAATTATTTATTTGATAAATGAAAATTTATAGTTATGGTTGATGTTGTTGTACTAAACCAACTTAAATTACATTAATTCCAAGCTAACATCATTAAGAATGTATAAAAGTATAAAAAATAATATAATTGTATTTTGTTCCTATCAATGTTACTTAAGAAAGATATGAATAAGTACACATATTGACATAATTGGTTTAATTCAACTCTAATGTTTCCTTCTAAAAGGTTACTTCAAATATAACAAGGGGTAGAGTATGCATGCTCTTGTAGACTATAGTAGTTACATATTGTGTGAAGTGGGTCCTTTGTCACTGCCACAAACAAGATAGTCTCATTCATAATTTGGTTTTTGTCTTAATTATGACTTTAAAATTAAAATATTACTATTATTTAATTTAAGTTAACTTTAAAAATTACTTGGCAATGGCACGAAATATACAAATGGGTACATACACCAATATAAGCTAATAAAACTAATAAAGGAATACTAAGTATATTTCTTAACCATAATCATAGCTCCAAATTAACATTAAACCATAATTTGATGATGGACCTAGGAAATTAATTAGAAAAAAATATTGATAATTTTATTCAATATTATTCTTATCGATTACATGTAAAATAAACCACAAGTATGGGATATCATCATTTAAATACATATACATTGTCTACACATCTCCACAAGCTTAAACATAAATCAAGGGAAGTAATTTCCTCAACCTCTATGTACATTCCATTTACAATGGTGACTATTTTTGTAAAAAAACCATAACAATTTAGAAAAAAACATTTTATTGGAATATCAATAAATAGTATCATGGGTTAAGATCTAGAAAAACTATGTGATAGGAAGCCACCTATTGGATTTGTTCCATGCTTATTAATAATAAGTAATTCAACCTTACCTTTTAATGATTTACAAGACTCTTTGGCAAGATTGTTTGCTGTAAATTATATTCCTCATATAAATTACCAAAGGATGATATATGAAACCTAAAAATTATTGCTTTTTCTTTCTTTAAAATATGGAAAGAGTGAGGTATTTTCATTGGGCTCACCCTTAGCCAATTTCATCATTTGGATCCACGAGTATATTACAAAATAAATTCTTAATAATTAGAGTAATGGAAATAACTATTTGGAAGTCTCTCATATATTTTTGTATTGTTGTTTAAAGTCTGTGCACACATATCGTGAAGAAACCAATCTCTGCATATTTGCAAATTATGTCTTCACCTATATTAATGCTATGATTCATTTTGGGAATATGTTATATTCATTGTTTGATTAGCTCCATGTGATATGCATTGCACTAAGGAGATTACAAGGGGGATTTATAGGCTCCCCTTACATAGGAATAATTGTGTGGAACACTGTTTGTGAAAAAAAATAGTTACTTTTAGTCCATTATGGGCTTTCATTTGGCATTTTTTGAAAAATGGTTTTTCACCAAATGTAATATATTTTTGATTAATGGATCTAAAATATGCTAATGGACTAAGGTTTTTATTCCATGGAATCATATATATTGTATTGTGAATGGTGTTCATAGAAATGTGAGTTGGGGGTGTGGCTCTAAAAATTTGTTAGTTTTCTTGGTAACGTGTTTTTAGGGTAAGTATATGAGTACTATGTGTGAATGTCATTGTATTCATTTATATTTTTTATGAGAATCCATATTCATTATAAATATTTAAAAATTATGATTTCCCATTGATGAAAAATCAAAACACTAAGGGTGCATGAATTGCTTGCAATGTTTTGGGTATTCTTTTGAATCCATAGGAAAAATTAAGTAATTGAAGTTGTACATAATGGTGAAGTTGAATATTGATGCATTTTATGTAAATATTGCATCTTTCCTTGCTGGTAAAATTATCCACATTATTTGAATTGGGAGATGAATGAATGTATTTGGTCTACATCTCTCCGTAAATTAACCATTGCATGTGTTGAAAGGGTTAGTCCAAACGGTTGAGTCCATGACGAGAAAGGTTATAGTATAAGTTGGCCAACTCCATATTCAAGTCGATCGACAAAGTTAGTCTAGTAAAGTCAGTTTAGACAATTAAGTTGTTGCAACTATCCATTGAGAATGTGTGTGTGTGTACTTCACTTTGCTGTACTAGTCTTTATTTTTGTTGATGATATATAATATAAATGTTTGCTAAAATTAGTTTCCACTATTTTTTGTTTCTTATGCTTTTTTGTATTTCATATTATTATGAAAGTTTACTTGTTGTTCCTTCCTACTAAAAGCCAATGCACACTTTTTGCTAGATTACAACATTGGTTCCATTATTGGTATCAGTGGACCTGGTATTGACAAAATGCATACATAAATGTTGACTTTTGAATAGATACTTCAAGGTTATGTGTTAGAAAATAAATAATTGTTGTTTGGAGATTTTTTGTGTTTGATTTCTAAAGATGCGATCAGAGATCAATCCACGATAGACATTTTAAGTTGAAGTTTTGAGTCACAAACGGGACCCCATCTGTCCCCCCGGATACTATCTTGGTAGAAGGAAATGTAAAGATTACAAATAAATAAATAAATAAAGCAAACGAAACAACGAGTAAGGGGAGAAAAGGAATTAAGATAATAACACAATAAATAAAAATAAAATAAATGAAGAAAGAAAATAAGATAAAGAAATAAAATAATAGAAAATATCTAAGGAAAATAAAAAATAGGATAAATAAAGAGAGGGAAGGAATTCCAAAAGTAAAAGAACATAAAAAAAAGAAGGAGAGAATATACTTAAACAAAATAATGAAAAATAAAATGAAATAAAATAAAAAGTATATTTAAATAAGGAGATAAAATAAAATAAAATAATATAAGGGAACCTAGGAAAACTAAATAGAATAAAGAAGAGGAAGGAAATCCTAAATATTATGAATCCTAGAATAACAAGAGAGGAAGGGAAGGAAAAAAGTGAAAGGAGGGACATAGGAAAGAGAGAAAAGAGGTAGAGAAAGAGAAGAGAAGAAAGAAAAATAATCAATAGAGTAAAGAAAGAGAGAGAAAGAAATCCAAAAAGTAGAGAAAGAGAAACAACGAATAAGGAGAGAAAAGACTTTAACAAAATAAAAAAAACAATTTTAAAATAAAATAAAATAAAAATAAAAAAGAGAAGAATTAAATAAGGAAAAATAATATAAGCGAACCAAGGAAAAATAAATATAATAAAAAAAGAGAGAAGGGAAATCCTAAATATTATGAATCATATAATAACCAGAGGAAGGGAAGGAAAAATTGAAAGGAGGGACAAAAGAAAGGAGAGAAAAGGGAAGAAAATAAGAATAGATAAAGAGAGAGGAAAAGGGATGGGGGTGGTTACCCCCATCCCTAATGGATTGTAGGGGGATGGGGATAAATTTGAAATCAGTAGAAGTTGGATAAGCTTTAGTCTCTGTTTAACTTTCCAAATTTTATTTCTTTTCTTTCCTCCCAACACACCATTTTCCTTCCTTCTTTCCCTCTTCTTCATCTCTTCTATCTTCCTCTTTTATTCCTCCTTTTATCTCTTTTCCTTTGTCCCTACTTTAATTTTCGTTATATGTCTCCTTGTTATATGATTCATAACTAGGGATTTCTTTCCTCTCTTTATTTATATTTATTTTCCTTGGCTCCTTGTATTATTTTAATTTGTTTTTCCTTATTTAATTCCTCTTTTCTTTTATTTTATTTTTATTATTTTTAGTTTTTTATTTATTTATTTATTTATTTTAGGCTTTTTACTCTACTTATTCATTGTTTCTCTTCTTTAATTTTCAGATTTCCTTCCTCTCCTTATTTATTCTATCTATTATTTTCCTTGGATCCTTTCTATTTTTATTTTTCCTTTTTTTCTTTCTTATTTTTTATTTATTTTCTTTTAATTTTTTTATTTATTTTCATTATTTTTATTTATTATTTATTTATTTATTTTATTTATTTATTTTCACTTTTTCATGTTGCTTTATTTAATTATTTGTCTTCTTTTTTCCTTGTCTCGGCATATTATCACGATGATGGGTCTTGGTTGTGGCTCGAAACATCGATATAAAATGTCTATTATGGATTTATCTCAGATAAAGGATTCTTTAAAAATCAATAATTACACGACAAGTTGTGCAGAAGAAATATTATTGGTTGGAAAAACTAGAAACGTGCTTCTTGGAAATTGCATGAGATTTTTATTGAATTAACTCTTGATAAAATAAATAAATTCCTTGACCACGTCACTAATGCAACACACATAACCTAATGGATGATTGACATTAAAATAAAAAAAGGGAGGAAGAAATGGAGACTTGCAACGAGCTAGTTGGAAATATGAGATGACTTATATGAGGGAGAAAGAAATAGAAAGGTAGACTTCTATCGAAATAATAAAAGCATGTTTTTTTGAAAATTTCCATGACAACCACATTTGGGAAAAATGCGAGAGGGGGGTGAATCGATGATATTCTGGCTATTCAAACTTTTTACTTTTTCATGCTCTAAAACCCATACGCTACTTTGCGAAGCCAACTAGCGTATACACGCGGATATCCTTCTGAAAATCGTATACCCAGAGGATCTAATTATGCCATTAATTCTTCACTTATATCATTCCATCATTCATTCATCGAGGATGTTCAATAAACGATGGCAGTGTACGGTAAGAACGGGAATAAATATCACAAAAGCATCACACATGAACACCGGGATTTTTCGGTGGAAACCCAAATCGGAAAACCACCGGCTGCCGGTTATCGGCCTTCAATATTTTATTATAGAGAAAACATCTTACAACATATGTGCCGCGCAGACTTCGACGGCACGCGAGGCACCCACACGCTCGTTTCAAGCCTCTCACGGAAGAGCTCAGCACGACTTGTTTGACCTCTCCTGAAGGGAGCTATGACCCCCCGATCTCGTTTACCAGCCTCACCTGAAGGAGCTACAACCCCCACAGTGAGGGCTACAACCGCCAAACACCACCTTGGACCACGTTTCATCGATTTCTGCCGGATCCTATGACTTCAATAGAGCACCACTTACTGGGCCACATTTCATGTATTTCGAGGTAGGACCCTTTCCAAACTTTTAAGCACAAGCTTGTTCATCACCAACATATACTTAACAACACGGATGGGATAACGGAAACCTAGCGAACGGATGGGATATTTCATACCCTTTGTTTCGACCAAACCTAGTTTGCATACGTGCTTTCACTTCACTAATGTCGCGTATACTCTGTGCCTCCGAATCCACACAAACTAGCGTATACCTCGGTGTGTATATTTTATTTCGCATCTGCTTGTTCTCTTCGCTGGGCTTGGCGTGCATACGCCTACTACCGCGGAGAAATAGCATATAGATCTTCAATCATTACGGAAAGCGACATACTTCATCGGATCGAATGTGGGTTCAGGATCTACCCTTTTCTTCGGACGGATGTTCGCCTAGATGCTCGCCTCATCACGAATCTAAGCCTTCCATAATCGGATGCTAGCAATACAAAGAGCAATTCGGATCTAGATCCCCTTCTTCATCATTGGTGCATCATGCATTTCAGATTTATCATTCCAGAAGTCTTAACCCTTTTCCATTTGGTCTCCTTCGAAGAAGTATTCATTCGAAGCTCAAACATCTTGCACCCACACTCTTGTCATGCCTGATAGATTTGTTCTCCTTATATAGGTTTTATCCTTTTTCAATACCATGAGCCCCTTTTTCAATACCATGGGCCAAAACAATACCATGACAAAAATACCAGGCCCAGGGTCAATTGACAGGATCATTACTAATGCCATGGGTGAAGTACCATGGTGGTTACCCTTAGTTTTGCACTTTTGAGCGCTTTAGCCCATACGCGACACGGCACGTTCTTTTAAAAATGCATACGCGACTTCCCCTAGGCCAATCCGCGTATACCTGAGAGACATACTCTTTTTCATCATAGAATCTAGCACGTACGAATTCCTTTCTTCATTTCCTTACTGTTCACCTTGTAGATACATCGAGATTTAGTTCATCAAACCATATTCTATCGAAACTACAACTTCATCTAGTAAGTTGCCATTATCTTCATCAAGAGGGTTGCCTTTCAAGGACAACATTCATCATCTATGTTAACAAACATCATTTACCAAGTCCATCACATCAAGAATAACTTCATCGAGGGTGGATTTCCATCGAGACTGACACATGTCAACGATCGCATGTCTTCATCTTCATTCGGTGGGTTGCCATCAAGGACAACACTCTGCATCATATTTCCAACAATCTCCCCCTTTGGACTTGATGGAAACCATGATGGTGTTTGATCACCACAACGAGATAGGGCCATTAAGAATACCATGACACCATGTCACTCTCTCATTTTTGACACCATTCTTTCTCTTTCATTCAAACACCATGTCACTCTCCCCTTTTGACATCGAGGAAAAGGCGGATCAAAAACCCAACATACTCTCCCCTTTTTCTCCTCATGTGGAAGAAACGTTACACGGATACAGTATATCTTGAAGTGACCAAGCTCCCCACAAGGTTCATGCTGAATCTTCAAACAAATTTTCAATGAAGTACATGACTCCTATCACTTCCCTATCACCAAAGACTCATACTTACATCAAATATCCAGCAGAGTGGATTTACATAAGAGACTCAACTACCCAACCAGGGGGGGGGGGAGTGGGTTTACACATTGCAACTGTTCACCCAACCAGAGTGGGTTACAAAAATGACAAGTCATACATGGTAAGATATTACAATTTTACATCATGGGTCTCAACAAGACCTTTTCAACAAATTACAAAAAAAAAATGACTATTTCGGAATATGCAAGAGAAAGTCCTCGAAGAGAACATATTTCGGAACCATCATAATGCCAACAACGCATTATATAGGCAATAATGCTCCCCACGAATACGGCCATAATGACAATCTTTCCAATGACTCGGCTCCCCACTAGTTTGTGAATCTAAAAACTTCCCACCAACGGATCATCGAGCATCTTCATCAAGAAACATTAGAAATAGAATTATGAGAAGCTGGAACGTGCCACAGGAGATACCAAACGTTATCATGAATGCCAAAACGACCTTCAGAACAATGTGAAGGCGAACCAACCAAAAATTGTCAGCAACCAAACATACGGGTTTTATGTGCGGGAACTCCATGCTCCATGTGCGGCTTGTGTTCATGAACCCGTATCCAATGCCATCTTCTAAGTTTCAACCAGATGCGATTCTGTGAGGCAAAGACGGTGTTCGGCTTCTTTACGAGATATTTGAATGCTTCCTGGACTACAGGATGGATAGAACAAAGTAGTTGTGTCTTCAAGCGTCATCCAGTGGTGGTAGCATAAGCACATTAGTATCCAAGTCTTAGTTCTTTACGGCATCCAATACATTCTTCCGCATACCGAACGGCGTCTTCACATAAATGTCAAGCAATCATCCATGTGGTCCAACATCACCAGATCTTCGAGATTTAACATGAGGTAACATATGTAGGCAAAAGATCTCAACCACAAGTAGCATACTGCATGATCTCTTCTTATTTACGAATCAGCGAGCACATCCAACTTATCCATGTGTGAGCACAAAAGATACTTATGAGTAACCCGGGGCTCAAGTCTCATCATAATAAATCATGTACCAGTCATCATCATTTTTGAGCATGAGTATCACAAAAACCAAAGAATAAGTAGTCCTTATTGCCAACAATGCAATCATTGGTATTCAACACCACTACTCCCCTAAGCGAGTGCTCTTCCTTAACTTGTGCAATGCGAAGCTTACCTTCAACATCAATTATTCAGCAAAAATCTCTGCAGGTACGATTCCTCATCTGCAGGTTATAGAACTTTCATCTCAATAGCGAATGCTCCTTTATCATAAAGCAACAGATATCCATAATCTTCAACACAAGAACCCATGTATCATTTCATTATCATGAGTATAGCAAGAATAATGCTAACGGTGCAATCATCGGCGGAGTCGGTGATGCTCCTGGACCTGTCGAATCCCCGTTATCATCCCAAATTCTCTTATCATCCAATGCATACGCCTCTTTGTGTTTACAACGGCTTCCGCATTCTGTAGAGCTTTTATTCAACGAACACACGTGCTGGAGAGTGACATTGGATATTCACTTTCCTTCATCTTCCCCGAACTTGTACTTCACAATACTGTCTTCTTCTTATCGGATGCTATCAGAGGAAACATATAACGAGAATGATCAAATCAACCATGAGACATCATACATTGCTCTGACGAGCGGTAAAAGTACTAAAACTCATATTCTTCATCATCATTCCTGGGTCAATCAGGAAGAAGTAAACTTGGGAAGCGGACAGAGCTGAGTAGGTCAATTCCTACGTTTACGATTGGTCCTCCTTCTTTTTCCAAATTTGTGAGCTTTCAGGCGCTGTGGTGAAAAGGGTATACTTTCAAGATCTTGTTCATCACGTTCTTTTTCTACATGTCCATGCTTGTTACAAGAATAACATCTCATGTGTCGGAGAAATAAACATAAGAATCATAATGAGTATTTCTATTCTTCCTCCTTCACAATATTTGCTTATATACATACATGTTACATGAGAGACAATATCCCCACCGAAGAAACTAGAGTACCTTTACGGTAGAACTTGTTTGTTGTGGGTAAAATAGTCTGCTCACATGATTTCTTGTAACATGCCCATAATTAACGACATTTAAAACATTCAAGCGTTATTGAATGAATCCTTTGAGAATTTCATGATTTTAGTGGTTGAAGTCTTTGTCTCTTTCAACACTTCGGGTTTTGCATTGACACCCTGCGAATTTTTGCACTTCCTTGTAGGCTAGATTCTCCTTCAACAGTTCAATAGAAACCAAGACCAAATTTGATAACGGGAGACCTTTGATTACTGGAGATATTGTCCAAATATTAGTACTATCATGAAACCTCAAAAGTTTAACTTTTCTTCTAATTACCTTCCAGATATTTACCTCAACCTCCAGGAAGCTGACATTGCTTTGTCATGCTTTCTTCTCTTCTTCCATCTTGACTTGGTCATGTGGACATTTAGGATCTCTTCTTTAAACCAATTTTCGTTTTCTTCACATGTTTGTTCCATCTCTTCATTTCTTCATGTTTGATTTTTCCAGATCTCTTCTTTGAGAGAGATAATTTACCTTTCGAGGCCTTCCTTTTCAAAGTTGTAGAAGTTTTCCTCATTTTCCTTACTTGATGCTTCTAGCTACGCTTGCGAGAAAGATGATAGCGGCTTCAAGTCTTCATTCTTCTTGCTTGATTTTCTTGGTCTGCTAGATCTTTAATTCGATTGGATGCATAAGTATGGGCTTATTTGATACTTGTCCACATCCATTCAGCATTTCTGTTGATCTCTTTCATTTCTTTGAGATCATCTGCATAGATAGTTTCTTGCTTATTGTATGAACTTTGTAGTTCTTCAACTTTAATCTTGAGAGCTTCTTCTAGATCCACAACTTTACTTTCACTATCTTTACTGTGTTTTGCACAAGGAAATATTACAGTAGCCTTCTCCTTTTGCTTCTTTGCCGCAGGTGCTTGTAGATCTTAGTGGAATCATTTCATCTTCTTGATTTTTTATATACATGAGTTGCGAGGGTATCTCCTTTTATAGAGTAACCTTCTTCTTTTGCTTCTTAGCCATGAGCACTTTTTTCGGATCTTGGTCCAGAATCTTCTTCATCTTCGCTGGACACTTCATCATCATCTTCTTTTGCATAATAACTCTTTCTCTTTTCGAAGATTATTTCCACTGCCATGATTTTCTCTGTCACGGGACATTTTAATGACATAGTGACCAACTTTTCCACCTTCGAAACATTTTGAAGGGAAGCTTCCTTTGAATCTTCCGATGCCACTGGTGGAGCTCTCACGAAATTCGCTTCTTCTTCATGGATATATAGCTGGATTCTTTGACAACTTCCTTTCCTTTCCTTTAATAGATGCCTTAGCTGACTTCTCTTATTTGAAGGACCTCCTTGTCTCATTTCAAACGGTCAGAGTACCATGTAATTGAACGATAGCTCAGAGTTTGAGATCTTGCCTTTCTTCTTCGTGAAGCTTTAGAGTCAAATTTTGAAGTCAATGATCCTTTAAGACCTTTTCACCAGAATGGCTGTCGGTTATGGTTCTCCCAAATTTCTCATTCGATTTACAATATCATCCGGACGAAGAAAAAGCGGAAACACTCTCATCACTATGCATCTTCAAATTTTCATATTCAATTCTAAGAGTTTGGAGGTTTGCACTTTTTACCTTTGTGTCTCCTTCATAGCTTAGAATGATTTTGTCCTGTCTTTGCGGGTGTATTTTGCATCACTTTTGGCAAATTTTGATTGAACCATGCTTTAATAGACATTACTTCCTTTGGCATTGATTTCATACTTCTTCCTTTAATTTTGCATCGGTAGGAATACTTGTCGGGTATTGATAACCTTCTTCCACGATTGCCCAAACATACTTTCAAGACTTTGCGGATATGCTTTTGTACGTACCTTCCAGAATATCGATTGCTTCCATTGAATAGAGGTGGCTTTATAGACATCACTCATCTTGACTTCCCATTATGGGATCTCCTTGAGCGATCGAAGCACGCGAGAAGGACACGCTCGATGCCAATTGTTGGAAAAAATACGAGAGGGGGGTGAATCGATATTCCTGACATATTCAAACTTTTTACTTTTCATGCTCTAAAACCCATACGCTACTTTGTTGAAGCCTTGTGTCTGCAACGGATATCCTTCCATGAAACTCGCGTCTTCCCAGAATCTAATTATGCCATTAATTCTTCACTTATATCATTCCATCATTCATTCATCGGATGTTCAATAACCAGAGTAAACATGTGTAGTAAAGAACGAATAAACCATAAAGCATCACACATGAACACTGAGGGATTTTTAGGTGAAACAAATCGGAAAAACCATAGCTATGAGTTGCTCGACCTTGATATTGTATAGAGAAAACATCCTGACTTCATATGTTTAGCGCGGACTTGACTGGCTCTGCAGGCCTACTGCGCTCGTTTTCGACCTCTCTGGAAGGGCTCCAACCACGACTCGTTTACCAGCCTCTCCTAGAAAGGGAGCTACGACCCCCGATCTCGTTTGACCTCACGGAAGGGGAGCTACGACCCCTAGCCCAGGCTACGACCTTGGCCTTACCACCTTGGACCACGTTTCATCAATTTTTCACCAGGATCCTACAACTTCAATGAAAGAACACCATGCCGGGCCCACATTTCATCATATTTCCGGGCAGACCCTTTCCCGGCACTGGCCTGAGCATTCGTACCCATGAGACCGCCCATGACACGGATCGGATAACGAAGCCTGGCAGGGACGGATCGGATATTTCTGTACCCGCTGTTTGACGGCCCCTGGTTTACTGCGTGCTAACCCACTAATGTCGCGTATATCGCGCCCGTCCACACAAACCCGCGTGTACCTCGGTGTATGTTTTTGTTATCTAGCAACTTTCTCTTAGTGAGAAGCGCGTGTATACGCGCTTCTGCTAGGGAAGAAGTAGCGTATAGATATTTAATCATTACGAACGGCATACTTCATCGAGATGGAATGTTCGGTTCAGATCTGCCCTTTTTGCTTCGAACTGAAGGATGTTCGCCTAGATGTCGCCTCATCACGGATCTAAGCCTTCACTAATCGGATCTAGCAAATACAAGAGTGGTCGGATCTGGATCCCTTCTTCATGTTGGTGCATCATACATTCAGATTGCTCATTCAAGTGTGTCCCCTTTCCATTCGACGGAATATACTTCGGAGAAATGTTCATTTTAGTATCAGACATCTTGCACCACACTCTTATGTGCACAATGAATTTGTTCTCATATATAGGTTTATCCTTTTCAATACCATGAGCCCTTGCACCGTACCGCAGGCCAAAACAATGCCATGAGCCCAAAACTACTGGACGGGGTCAATTGAGCCGATCATTTTTTTAATACCATGGGTCAATACCATGGTGGTTACCACTTAGTTTTACTTTTTGAGCGCTTTAGCCCATACGCGACTTGGCACGTTCTTTTCCGCGTGCATCGCGACTTCCCTAGGTAGTCAAGTATACCTAAAGACATGCTCTTTTTCATCATAGAATCCGCACATTCTGAATTCCTTTCTTCATTTCCTTGTTCACACGCTGTAGATACATCAATTTAGTTCATCGAGCCATATTCTATGAGCACAACTTCATGTAGTAAGTTGCCATTGTCTTCATCGAGAGGGTTGCCTTTCGAGGACAGCATTGTCATCATATTACTAACAAACATCTTTTCAGTCATCCGTCAAGAATAACTTCATCGGTGCGGATTGTCAAGGACAACACATGTCAACGGTCTTTCATCTTCTACATCTTCATTAATTGAGTTTGCCATCAAGATAAACACTAGCCATATCAACTGCTGCTTCTTTACGCTTTAGAAAATATCTAGCACAACTGCGATACCATGTAAAGAGTATATATAAACTATATATCAATGGATTTAATCCAATCATGTAATGTACTAAAACAGATATTGAATCCTTCTACTATATTTATAGAGAAATATAAACAGATCGCTCAATCACATCCAAGTAAGAGAAAGGAGAGTATCATTGGAAGAACAAAGATGTTCTTGGGGAAAGAACCTACTCGAAGAACCCTGTAGTATATTATTTGTATTCAAAGAATCATAGAAACAATACGATACTTTCTCACACCAAGAAAATACGCACTCTGCCAATCATCTCACTGCGATCAACAAGTGACTAGTAATTCTTGTATTAAGTCTGACCAACATAGCCAAATATCAACCCCTTCTTAGCCCGATAACACTCCATGTAATCCCTAGGAAATTAATCCCCATTAAATAGGATAATCAACCTTCTTGACTATGCAATCCTTATGGAGGCATCCTGCGGCTATAATTGATCCAAGACAATTCACTAATAATACAATTGATAGTTTACTTCCTTTAACCTCTTGTCTCCAACTAGGTCATCATCATAAAATTGACATTCAAGCAAATAATAATAGAGCCATCAGGGTATATGATGTATCCTTTCTTGTAGAATGAAATTCTAATTTAGTTCACTTGACCTCTCACTAGCTCATCCACTCATTTAGAACTAGTTAAGTAGTTTGACTCAAATAATTTGATTAGCCAGTTACACTCACACCACACTATAGTGCTACGAGCGCAACTAGACCTAAAAATATAGAATCAATCTCGCCTCTTTTACCCTCAAGAATTTGATGACCAGTAACTAAGTCTATCTCACTTATTTTAGTGATACAAGTTGTTATGAAATGAAACTACAAAATACTTTCAAATTTAATTAAGGGATAATACAATTAAAAATATAAATGGTAAAGTGTTTTGGGTGCCATTTTACGGAAATTTTTTTTTGATGCCAATTACTATTTCTTGTTGCAATTCAACACTCCCTCTCAACCAGAAGATCAATCTATCTTGATCAGAATTACCTTTAGAATATTGTTGCATGCAACGTTTCTCTAGTGTTGTTTGGAAAATCATAACTCTCCTAAAACTAAATATCTTCCAAGAAGCTGAATGAATGTATTCATATGTTATTATAGTCTTCTTACCATTGGATCTACACATGTCTACTAGACTCTGCATTTCTATTTGACATGTGAATCCATTCACTCTGAGTCTTGCCAATCTGATCTACCGCTCTAGTATTGACATATATATCACTGGATTTGTGTCTCCTTCACATCCACAATACATCAATCTAACCTATCCTTGCTGCTACTACTATCTTGTGGATCCCTGTCAATCCACAGTTCGAGTCATAACACACCATCTCAATGGAACACCTTCAAAATTTCTTCTTGGGATTAATTTTTCACATTTCCCCACCTCCCCAAATGGTGGTATAGAGGCATGTACTCCTTTGCCCATGCGGCAGGTACCCCTCTGGAGGTCTCTGCTTGATTGAGACTCTTCCAGCCAGTGTCTCTCTTCTTATCCAGTTGTAAACACTCACAACCTTCAAGGCCGCCACGAGGGCATGTTGAGAGATAACTGCCTCCCATTCCCAACACCAAGTCGTGCTTAGCACTTTGCTCCTGAAATACGCATGTATCCTCAACCTGGGTACATACACCTTCATTCTGACCTCTTGAAATAATCAACTTCACGTTTCCCTATGGCTATTGTTGATATTAGCTTAAGAATATTGGCTTTTCCGGGCCCTGGTACATTAATAACTTAGTTGCATTAAGCACCCAGGACTACGATGGGGCTCAAAGTGTTATTTTTGGGTGCATATGCCTTTTGGTTATCCCTTAATTAAGATGGAAATTAAGCTTATAATCTATTTACTCAATTTTGGACTTGAATGGATTAGCGAAAGTGATAAATTCGGTTAGCTAGTGGTTGGAATTAAGAGATTTGTTGATAGAGACATCTATGAGAGTAATTCTGGGTTGCCAACGGTTCAAAGTGCGGTGGTGTATGAGTTGGTGCAAGTTGTAAGTAGGTTTAACCTAGGTTAAGTGAGTTGATGATTGTTCTAGTTGTAACTAAAGATACACTGGTTGAGGTCTAGTGAATTAAAATATTAATTAATTTTGAAATCATTGATCTCACATGCAACTCGGAAGTTTACTATTATTAGTTACACATGCATATGTCGGATCGATGGAGACCGGTTGAGTTCTAGGTGAAAAGGGAAGTTGAGATACATTAGTAGGATTCCAAAGCACACACCATGTAGGCAATGCCATTGGAATGCCTATGATACTTGACGTAGTCAAGGTAGGAAGAATTAAATACTGTTTTGAGATCTTTTCACCTTTGGGTATTGAACAAGAAAGGCGAGGGTTGTACGGAGGATGAGGAATTGGCTATGTGTTGTTTAGTTTTTAACCATAATAGTGTGAGACAATTAGTTTGGTACTAGAGGGCTATTGTGAGAAGACTTTTGTGTAATTGTTTCATGATCCATGCTTAATATACAATAGAAGATACCGAGGTTTTTAGTTGTAATATTTCACTGAGAAATTATCTATATTGTGTGTGATTAATCTTTTTTCATGTTCATGTGATTAGCGATTGTGTTTTTAATCCCGCAAAATATTTGTAGAAGCGATTAGGTATTTAAATTTAGCACATTTTTTAGTTGGGCTGGATGAATCCAAAATATACATGCATATTTTATAATTTATAGAGCTATGTGTTTAAGGAACACATTTTCTCTTCTAAACATCACCTCATAATAATGGTCTTCCAATACAACTATGTCGGTCGCAGAGTATACACTCCTTCATCTCCAAAATCGTATTCTACTTTGGAGGTCCTTCTCCTTAAAGTCATGAAAGAATATTTATTCCCCATCATATGGAATGAGGCAACGATATCTGAATACCATGCATCTGGTATAGTGTTTTCCTTGCATGTAATGAGATTAAAAACAAGCTGGTACTGAAGCCAATTCTTACTTGCTTCTGAAAACTATGAGCTCCTTTTTTCTTGCCTTCTTCCTTGGAAAAATTGAAGCATATTTCCCATGCTCGTAGCGGTGAAAACATGCGATTTTGGACAAGTCTCTCTTCACATTGTACGATTAATCCCTCTTAAGAACAAGAGCGATCTCCCTAGTATCACAAGGAATGTCTAGAAACAAACATACAAATGCAAACCATTTTCTCTAAATCATTTGTGATTCAAATTATTAAATAACAAATTATGAGGGCCACTACTGAAGTCACAACTTGTAATATTTAATCCAATGCTCCGAAAGGGTCAATGCATCATGTAAGACACGTATTCAAAGACAAAAAAATCAGCGCTCTGAGATATAATAATTCGAAACACTAATACATATAAGTGATCGAGAATCTAAGAATTAAACTACTCCAAATATATACATGAAAAAATTAATGAGAAATAAGAATCCATTTATGTTAACTTGTAGCAGTAGAAGTAACTGAGGTCGAGGTGGATATCGAGGGCCTTCCTATTCCATTTGGACGGGCACCATCAATTCTTGCAGATTTTCACATTCGACACAACTTCTTATTTTAGCGAGTTTTCGGGTCCTCCACTCTCGAAGCCGTTTTGGGGCTTAATGATCCAGGTGGATATTGGTGGCCACCCACCTATTCCATTTGAACCCCCATCTTGATTCTTTCAATTTCAGATTTACCATCGGCACCTGTGCAACGAGTTTTCGGGTCTGAACTTCGGAGCCGTTTTGAGGCTAAACGACGTTTTTTGGGTATGGAAAGCGCCCGGCGAATTTTCTATGACAGGTCGTCACGACAAGGTAGCAATCCCTGGGATAGATCTTTCCTAACGAGCTATTGAACGCGTCAAGCGGAGATGGGTGCCAAGGGGTGTACCCGGGAAGTTGAACCACACGGTTACCCAAGCAGCAGGCACGGTTCCAAACATATCCTCTCTGGACCCAGGTTTGGACGTTTAAAATTCTACATTGTTCTCAACAATAAATAGGCCTGGAGCCTCAAATGCAGCAACACAATTCAGAGGTGTAGCCATCACATCTCTTCTGGAAGATTTAGCTACGTACAAGCTATTTTAATTCCATTATACTTGTAAAGCATATCTACTGGTATTTTGATATTAATGAAATGAAGCATTATTTCCATTTATCTCTGTATCTGTTATGTCTATGAAGTATATTAGTTCTGTAAAAAATCCGGATCACTTAACCTTACAATAGCAGCAGCATCGATGTGTCTTGGGTTCTTAGGGTCTCGAACAACTATTTTCCATCGGTTTGACAAGCCTTCCTCTCTCTGAACTAGCATAAAACTATGGATATGGTATTTGTCATTCTCATAACATTTATGTCAAGTATAGAGAGTATGTTCTTCGAGAGAAATTCACCTCAAAACCACCAAGTTCTAGCGTACCCTTGAGGTAGAAACATGATCTCAATTTATAGCAAAAGGAAGGAGGCTTAGGTTCCAAAGAAAGGAGTAAAGTCCTCTCAAAAAAGGATTTTGGCTCCAAATACCAAGGGATAATCTCCAATGAAGGACAGGTTCATGAATGAAGGCAAAGCTCGACCATATTACACTTCTATAAGCACAGCGGGAGAATATTCGACGAGTTGGAGAAACTAAAAAATACCTTTTCTTTATTTTATCTTTTATGGGTGCGCAGTTTTGTGTGGCTTGTGCGGATGCACCCTGGGTTATAGAGCAAGAAACTGCTGTACCACAAGAAATGGCTGGGGAAAAGTGCGGAGTTAGGCTTTTTAAGATTTTAATGAGGTTTCTGCAATTCCAAGACTTGGTTTAGGAACTTTATAATTTTGGGTCCTCCAGAGTAGAGGCATAATCTTTATTAATGATGAACCCATATAGATAGCTAAATGTCACGGTGACAATTTTAATTGTAACAACACCCTTTTCGCCTTGGGATTTCTTTCCCTAGGCCTTATTTCTTTTCTCAATAATCGCTAAATATTATTTTTTGTTGTTGCTAGAGGAATAGTCTCTAGTGCTCTTGCCTTATCTACTTCTATTACCAAGTTGGACCCTGGCAATAGGTTTGGTAACTTCTCCCCTCTCATTCTGCAGATTCCTGGTAACTATGCGACTCTTGGGAAGTCCTAGAAGTGCTGGGCTCAACAATTCATCATCGTCTACGGACACACAAACACTTCCAAGCTCATATTGACATTGAGTCAACAGCACGTATGTTGGTATTGTCATCCTCCTTCTTGATCTTTACGAGCATTTCTGCTAGCGCCAACTTCCTTTGGTCTCTCTTTATTAGAAACGGATCTATCAAGGCCTTCCACATAGCATATGAAGTCACTTTCCCATCGAGACTTGAGACAATATGATCTTAAGCTACCTCCATGAGAATCCCACCTTGCCTTTTCTATATTCGTCTACCATGCATCAAGAAGTTGGGCATTTGTTGTTCTGCGAGCTTAGAATATTAATATCTATGAATTAAACACAACAATGTCATCCAACACTACCTCCTATCCTATCCTTCAATGCAATCTCATCCAAGCTTTCATCAAGAGTGCATATTCAAGTCTCAAACCATTGAAGGACATCTTGATGCATTTGCTAGACCAGAGAATAAATCTAAATTGAAAATTTTCCAAGACAAAATCAATTTATTCTCACTATTTTAACTCCTAGTGCTCTGATACCATGTATAAATTATATATAAAGCTCATATCAATGGGTTCAATCAAGTCAGCCATAATATATTGTTGCATGTCTATTTTTAGAATGGTGAGTGTTAGGTCCCCACATAATTTTTAGATTAGAAAGACCAAATGTCTGAGGTAAAATCAAACCAGTCTTTGGAGTCCTAGGACCTAGCCTTCTGAAGCTGAGCTCTCTCTATGTTTTGTAAAGGATATGAACTTGACTGATTTGGGTTTTTATTTAAGTAGTTGTAGGGATTAGGGTTTGTTTGTTTGGTTGGTTGGTTGGGTAGGTTGTCGAAGCAAAATAGATAGAGTAAGAGAGTTTAAACCATTTGGCTATAGGAGTTTGCAAGGGTCTTTAGAAGTGCAACAATAGGTCAAGGTATATCACGGGGAAAGTATAACAAAGCCAAATGGATATAAAAGCTTATGTGAATAAAGTGAACATTAAATTGTGAACATAGCGAGTGCCAAAGGATAGTTAATAGTCTTCAACAAAATACTTTTATGAAATGGCCTTTAATATTTTTCATACATAAATAAACAGTAAAATGAGGGCATACAATAACTTCTTTGATAAACCCTAGCAAGTAAATTTGGAGACAACAATCAAGTGAACCATAAGAGGCAAGAAACATAAAATATTCTAGTGATTTCACATTTAAACAAAGGAACATCTAAGATAAACATATAGTAGAGATAAAATAGTAGGGAACTCCTAATTTCCTTAATCAAGCCCAAAGACCTACGAAACAACCATTTAAGATGAACAAAAGGGCATACAGAAAAATCCATAAACCTCTTGATTAAACTGCGTGAAAATACTTCAAAGAAAAGAACTGAGAAAAGAAAATGTTTAAGTTACATCAAGAAACAGGAGCTAACCATGAACTACTTTGACATTGGCTTCATCAAATCATCTTTACGATAAACAGCATAAGTGGAGCTAGAAAGGCATTACGGATTCTTAACCTAACCTAGCATAGGAAAACATACAAGTAATAGAGAGAATCCAGGCTATGGGTACCTCTAAACAACATTCTTAGCCTAAAATTTCTATCCTACTACATGAGAAAGATGAAAAAAATTATAACATGAAAACACACAGAATTCTGAATAGGAAATACATCTGCATTATTTATGTTCAAGAATCTGCAAGTGAGAGCTTACTCCATCATCATGCAAATCAAGACATTCACAAAGTCCAAAGCCAAATTTCTCCTCAGCCTTCAAGTCCATGATGACTATACTCAATAATCATCACATGTACAATGAAGGCCCTCAATGTAGTGTTTAACTAGCGAGAATGAAAACCTAATTAGGGTTGCAAAATGTCATAAGTATGTCATAAATGCCATTTTTGCCCAAAGAGCATATAGGCCAGAGAGCACAAAATATCTAATCATAAACAATAAAAAATAAGCCAAAACATGATTTTTTGAGCTAAATAGGAGTGATTTTCCTCAAAATTCCTCGAAAATATCTTTCCATAAATTTGTGTCTTTTGGTAGGCTTTGCGAGCCGGGGCGCGGTGCTTGCACTGAAAATTGCACATTTTGTGACCAAGTTATGGAGGCCACTTCCGGTGTCTAAAATGATCTCCACGATAGCTCATTGGAAATCTTGTCAAGTAAAATTTACAAAATTTATTTATCTTTTCCATTTTGTTTCATTTCCTAGTTAAAACCACATTCTCCCAAGGCCCCAACAAGGTACGGCTGACTCTGAAAATAGGGTAGAAAGTTGATTTTGGGTGTTTTTGGCACTTTTAGGTTCGGATTATTTGCTCCAAATGAATGCAAAATGTTTTTAATGATATAAATTTGCATAAGTATTCCAAAAAATGCAATCCATTCCTCGAAAAAATTGCCCCAAAAAGGCATAGCTCCGGCACTGAAAGAATTACTTTGTTTTGTAAAATTTGAGATTGGAGGCCTTACGATTAGCCCAAATCAGCTCCATGATAGCTCATTGGAAAGATTTTATAGTATATTTTCTAAAATTTTATTTTCATAATCTACTCCATTACCGCTCAAAATTCATTCTCCCAAGACTACTCACGGCACAACGCCAAGCTTTGAAAAGAGGGTAGAATGGTGAATTTTTTGCTCAGATGAAATTTTGTAAAAAATGTTTTAATGACTGATTTGTGACCTTATGAAAATGAAAATTTAAACCATTTCTTCATTAGTGCCCAAAAGAGCACGAGCGCCAGTACTCGGAAAAATTCCATGTTTGGTGAGATTTGTTGGCTTTCTTGGTGTCTAAATGAGATCCATGATAGCTCATTGGAAATATTTTCCGGTATAGTTTCAAAAAATACCTTTAGTTTTAATAATGGATGCCATTTACCTTCTCAAAAACACATTCTCCCAAAACTTCTCGGGGCACGAACGCCAAGCTTGAAAAGAGAGCGAAACGATGAATATTTACTTGTGTTTTGGCTTACTTTTGGAACCTACTTTTCTCCAAATGAGCTAAAATGTTTTGGGCAGTGTGCTTGGCTTTGATGAACATGAAAATTTAAACCATTTATTTATTGATTTCCCCAAAAAGTGCGGCGCCTTTGGCCCTTCAAAATAATTCAAAAACTCAAAAAGATGTGAAAAAATGGATTTTCTTGCATTACAAAACTCCTCTAATATACTTTTTCTCTTCTATTTTCATCTCTTCTTTTGGATTTTTCTTCGAATCTTTGGGTTTGTGTCTTTGAAACTGATTTTCCCTCTAATCTCTTGTTTTAAGCCTCTAAGCCTAATTTTACTTTACCTTTTTAGCTTCTTCACAGGTAGATTTGATCTTGGAATACTTATAAGGTAGTGAAATTTGTCTCAACATGGATTTAGACTCATCATTTTCATGCTTAACACTTTTACTCTGTGTCTCTTTGCCTTATTTCCTTCTTCTTCATTGTCGTTCATTATTGCCTCTCCCTCATTTACGTTTTATTTTTTCAGCTTGTCACCTTCCTCGTTCTATTCGTAGTGGCATCTTCCTCATCGACATTTTCCTTCTCCTCCGATACCCTTTGTCTTCCTCTCTTGAAATTTTTATCTCTTCCTTTGAGAAATCCTGAACGCAAATGGAAATGGAATGAAGAAGGTGATGAAAAAGGTAGCTCTTATGATGGAATGAGATGGTGAATGAGGGTATAGGTGTATGAGAGTGAGTGAGGGGTTAAAACTCAATGAAATCCTCTACGATATGAATAAAAGCATTTTGAAAGACTAGAGGTGATGGCAAATTGAGGTAAATGAGGGAAATGGAAGATCAGCCTTTATTTCAAGTGAAGGTGAGTTTTATGTCAATATTGGATGGATGAAAACCCTTGAAACAATGAAAGCACCCCTATTCTAATTGATACTTTTATAATGAGATGAAGTAGTGATAAATCGGGCTTGAAGTCCAAATCTAGGTTTTTATTCTTATGGTTCAACTTCTTTCAATTACAAATCATCAAAATGCACGGAGATGAGTGTATAACATGTACTTACCCTTGATTGTGCTTAGAAGACCCTTGGAAATGATTTGAAGGTTACGAGAGGTGTTTTCATGGTTCGGCTGGGGTTCCTCTTGGCCAAGGGCACAATGCTAGAGTCAAGGGCCACAACGCTCAATACCATGCATGCAACACCTTTTCGGAGAGGGAATTTTGAGGCCTTCACGAGTCTCAAATTGGGCCACTGATAGCTCGTGGGAAATATTATCTTGTCTGCTTTTCAAATCTACCTTTTTTTTCTAATTGGAGTTGATTTGTTGACCTATCAAAAGTGGATTCTCCCAAGACTAGTCAAAAAGTGTTGAATTATGGTGTGAGAAATGTGAGGTACTAGTGCGGAAAGATCTCCAGTCTAGCCATCATTTGAACCATCAAGAGAGTCATTTGGAAACTCCGGCTATTAGAAAAACTTATTTTTCCAAGGTCACTTGAGAAGTGCGGCAATTCTCCTGTGACACATGTATTTTTGACATTTCACCCAAACCATGATACTGTGTAAAAAATCAAGAGTTTTCTTCTTGGTTTTGTGATGGACGAGAACCCTCTCTCACTTTTGTCAAATTCATCTCTTTCTCGTCGAAGCTTACAATTTGAAGAGTGTGTATGTGATTCCTCATATTAATTTTACGCAGTGATCACTATTTGTCCTCTGCTTGGGCCATCAAGCTTTAAAAGCCTAGTTTCCTCAAGAAAAATAGGTTATCTTTCTTCTACTATAGGTTTTCTTCATTTAGGAATAGACCATCTACCTTATCAATTCCTTGAGTGATGGACCTCTTAACACTCTACGAAGTGTTAAAATCTTAACATTTCCTCATGTGCAAACTATGATATTTTGAATGGATAGTATTTCTTTAAAACTCTTCAGGGATTTTCTTGAGTAACTATGTCTTGACCTTCTATTACATCTCTGCTAGCTTCTTATCAAAGCAGAAGAGTGTTGAAACAAAAATGATAACCTTAAGACACATGAAACCCCCTAATTGACCTAGAGGGGGGTTCTTTGACTGGTCATTTCCCAGTGAAAATTAGCTTGGAGACTTCAAGTGAAAAATAGAGTATTGGTCAAAGTGTTTAGCATTGAATATCCAAAATCCAATGTAATTGATTTATCTAAAGAGCCTATAGAGATAGTTTAGAGATCATCGATGGCAGAGGTACTTGAGGACCATGGGAATGATTTAGGCTATAGGCAACCTAGATGAAGGGAGTGGAGTGATGGGAAAGGGAAAAAATAGAGTAATGAGGTTATGGGTAAAGAAAAGGATTGAAATGGTGAATTTGACCATGGAATGATAAAATGGTAGAGTAATAAAAATTATCTATAAGGATAATGAAAGCGGTGAGATTTTGAAACTCACAATATTTAGAGAATTTTATCTTTACAAATCGATGTAACCAATATTTATTCATCTACGGATAGTAAAAATTATTGATATTTTATTAATAGTGAGCATATTCATGTTATAGCATAAGTATATTTATAGATAGTTCTATTTATATATGAGATTCTATTTTTAGATGCATGGGCAAAGTCTATTTATATATTGCATGTCTAAAAATATATCGGATATCAATTATTATTAGCCTTAATAATAATTAGACAATAAATAATAATCTATTTTCTTGAAGCACTTGATTTAAGTTAACTAATGTGGCAAACTAGTTGTTGAAGGTACAATTCTAATGTTGGTTGGTGGGACATGCGAGTGGAATTCTGTTATAAATGAGTGATACAAAGTTGTAAGAGAGTTGGATGTGTAGTTATGTGAGTTTTATTTCGTTTAACTCAATTAAGTGAGTTGAACTCGGTACAATATACAATTTGTAACTAGTTATTAACTAAATATACACTAGTGAGAGATTAGTGAATTAATTATTTAATTCATTCTACTTGAGTGGTCACTACATGCGGTGAAGAAATACTACTCTTAACTACATGCATGTAGGATCGATGGAGACCCGGTTGAGAGAGAGATAGTTGAAAAGTGCATTTGACTATCGGTTGTGACTATAGTGGTGCATTCAATTCAACTACACACATATTGGACATGCCAATGAGGATTGAAGCGATCAAGGTAAGGCAAGATGGAATTCATTTTGGGATCTTCATCAACGAAGTTGCCTGATGGAGGCAAGTTGTCATGAGGCGGTAGGGTGGTGCGTGTGTGAGCCAATTTTGTATGACGATTATTGAAAAATTGTATATTTCTTTTGAGAGATGTTAGGGTAGAGTTTTGTATAATATATTTTCATGATACATGATATACATAATATATAATAGTTTGGAGTTTTTTGCTTTTATTCTTTCCCATTAAAAACATTTTTTTTATGTCTTCGTTGATTTTTCTTCATGTGTTTGCAATTGGCGTTAAATTTTCGCAAGGTTAAGTAGAATGATTATGTATTTAACGGTGGATATATATAATTGTTAGATCAAGAGCTGTCAAAAATCACATCACGGTATTAATAAAATTTCTACATTGTATTGGAGAAAAGAGTTTTAATGTTGAAGCGATGCTTTGAGTTTTGTTAGTGGAAACAAGTCGAATTCGCATAATATAATTTCTTGGTGTGACAATTGAGTAAACATAAAATGGATTTAAATGGTTAGCGGTTAGAGTATGTACTTGAGGGAAGCTCAAACTACATTTCATGGAAGGATAGCATGTAATTGGTGCTTGAATATAATGGCTTGAAATAATTCATTGATAGTGAATTTCCTAAGCCCACTTCGACGGATGTTGCATTACTTGATGCATAGCAAAGGAGAGTAGCAAAGACAAGAAGGATTATGTTGTAAGGTGTGAGAGACCACTAACGTACGAAGCCTTCATTGGAAATCCAATACATTTACGATGTGGAAGGCTTTGACAGATATTTTCCAAAACGGTAGTGACCAAAGGAAATTGGCGGCCCGAAGGGTAAACTCGAGAAAAATCAAAATGGAGAAAGGCGACAATATTCCTAAGTATCTCACAAAGTTTGTGTGTCGGGATGAAGCTGGGGAGTTTGGGAATCATGGTTGTTGATGGTGATTTTAAGTTGAGATCTGTGACTTCCTAATAGCTGGCACAATTATCAGACTCTTTCAATGGACGAGAAAAACTACAGTTGGGAATGACTATGGTCGGATCTAGTGCGGGGAGGAGTTCGAGGTGAAACATTAGGGATCTTCTCAAATCATGATGATGAAGAGGATTGTGCTTTGGGTGCCAAATAAATCAAAGGGAAGGGCAAGAAATTCCACTCAAACCCGAGGCTAAAGTAAAGAAGCTGGATTTATCCAAGGTGAAGTGTTTTCCTTTGTCACGAACATGGGTATCTCACCACTAGCGCCCGCATAAAGAAAGAACAAGAAGTTTGTTGGGCACAACATTTTGGTGAGTCCCTTGCCTCACAATTTGAACTTGATTTCTCTTTGATCACATGCTTGGTTTCAAGCGTAATGGGATCGGTGTGGTATCCTTATAAAGTGGTGCTTCCTTCCACGTATTGACGGGAGATAAAGGGCTTTTTTCGGTGACATGGAGGAGAAAGATCTCCAAATGCATATAGAGATGGGTGACGATGGATGATATAGTGCAACCGGAATTGTATCGTTACCTTTGAGGAGGAGTCAACTAAACCATTTTACGGTAGAAGATTTTACCTTATGCACCATAGGTCTAAAGAATAACTTGGTCTCGGTACTTATTCTTGGATGACAAAGTTGACATTGTTTTCGGTGATGGAAAAGCTTTCTGAACGCAAAACAACGAGGTCAAACCAAGAAGATAGGGATTCAAGTCAAGAATCTCTACAGATGGGTAGATGGCTGCGATGAAATGGTGGGAAAAGAAGAAGAAGTAGTCGGTCGAGATGGTGTCGGTTATGGCCTGGAGTGATTAGGCATCTTCTGCCATGGCGCACGAAAATTTACACAACGATTTCTCTTTATGCTTTCCCAAGGGTACACTTGCACGGATAGATCGGTGAAAGGGATGTACTGAAGCGATTTTGTAGAACCACCTTTCATGAAAAAGAGAACGATTAACCCGATCCTCGAGAGAGTTTACACGGTGTGTGCTTGGTCATTCTCGGTTGCTTCAAAATCAAAACACATGTATTATGTTATTTTTGTTGATGACTATTCTTGTAGATGTTGGATCTTATTCATGCGGAGAAGAAAGATCAAACATTCTCGAATTTTGTGAGTTTAAAGCATTGGTGGAGAGGATTCGGTGAAGCAAGTGAAGGCCTGTGGAGCGATAATGGTGGTGAATATATCTCGAACAAATTCAAAGACTTATGTACCAAATAAAGAATTAAAGAGAACTCATAGCGCCTCATAACCCACGGTAGAATGGGGTCGGGAGAGGAAAAATAGAATGATTGTGGGTGCTACATGAGCTATGCTACATGATCGGGGCCTACAGTACTTGTGGGTGGAAGCATGCAACCTTTGTGGTTTATGTGGAAAACCATTTTCCTCATAGAGTACTTAGCATGATCACCGAAGAAGATTTTACTTGTAAGTACGATGTTACTCACTTTAAAGTTTTGGCTCATCTGTTTATGTGCATGTGACCAAGAATTACAAGAAGAATTTAGACACATTGCTAAAGTTGGATACTTTTGGGGGTACAACGAAACACCCCATAGTTATCCGTGTATTTGAAAAATAGTCAAATGAGCGTAGTTACGGCAGATATAAATTCAATAAGGAGAAAGCCATGAAGTTGTCGCTTGAGAGGGAGCTAGACTTGCACGGAGAGGAGGAACTAAATGTTCCCAAAGATGAGTCTCTGTGTGGATCAGCCATAGGAGGAGGATCATGGAGTGGAGGATTCCACTCACCTCGAAATAAACAGTAGAGTAGCGAAGGTGTGCCACAAAAGATGAGAGGTTGAAGCTTGATGTGGCACGGAGTAGGAGTTCCTACTTACGGCGCAAAACGAGAGGCAGGTCTCTTTGACCAATTCAACTGGATACATGGCTCTCATGGAAAATGTATTGTGATTGAGCTATCTTCCTTTCGGGGAAGAAGTGCGATATGCAAAGGTAGATGCAATGGTGTGGAGGAGTATGACTCCCATTTTCAAAAAGCAGGTGCACCGAAATTGGTCCAATGTTTGATTTGATAAATCGATGGTGGGTTCAAGATAGGTCTACAATTAAAACAAGTTGTTGATGGGAATGTTGAGAAGTATAAGGACATAATTGTGGCCTCCAGGGCTTCTCTGCAAATCGAAAAGGGTATTGATTATGAAGAAACCTTTGCACCTATCACACTGTTCTTCCATAAGGACATCCTTTCTTTCTCGGTGCACATGGGTTGGCACATTCATGGATGGATGTGAAGACTATGTTCATTAATGGTATCATTGAGGAAGAAGTCTACATTGAGTAGCACTGATTTTATGTCTTCGACAGCGAGTCGCATATATCCTGAGCTAAAAAGAAATTGTATGGTAGGAAGCAAGCTTTTCCAACGTGTAGTACACTCAGTGTGACTATTTCAACGGACAGCTACCCAAGAGTGAAGCGGATAGCTCTATACTAGATTGTGGTGGTGGGTAAGATTTTAATTATTTTCTTTATGTTGAGAAGTTTAACAACGACTAGTGATGATGTAATGTTCCCACTTAGGGATTGCCTTAGCTTGGAAAAATAACACAATTCTTGGAATATTGGTGTCTGAGAAATAATTTTGAAACCCTTGGATCCATTAGATCAATAGATGCGAGTTTGAAATCCAAAGAGGAGAAAAAAAAAAAAAAAAAAAACAAATCAAATTAGGTGTGGTAAACAGGTCTCACAACCTAGAAAGCTATGATGGAAAACACCTTAAAGAGAACATGACTATGCCTAACTTAAAGCTTAAAGATAACATAGTCTTTGGTAACATCGGTAGGAAGCCATAAAAAATAAAAAAATGTGAATGATTATGACATCAAATCAGTAAAGTGGAGCCCTTTCAATATGTGATGAGTTACTGTGAGACAAGAAGAGAAGCGAATGGCTTGAGAAGAAAGGCACATAACATTGTATATCAATAGTAAAGGCTCAGCAGTGTTATTTTGTGGTACATCCACTGTACATTACAAATTAGATCTAGGATAGATACGTGGGTAAAACATCTGTATCTATATCAGATGTGGAAACTGAATGGTTTTATTACAGATCCCCTTGGGGCTTTGGCCAAATCATGCATAAATAAGAGTAGTCTGAAAAACAAGTTGCAAATATGGAATTCTTTGGTAAATTTCTGAATGTAAAATTTCATTACAATGGATCAGATCTAAATATAACATGGATCCATGATCTAATCCATGGATCACCAAGTGGAAGGCAAGTCCCAACAACACTAGATATCTACGATCTAAACTAGGAAAAGACACCATAAAGATCCTCACATCAAAATAACGCAATCCATCAATACGAACAACATTGCAGCTCAAATGACATGGTTAAACAACTGTAAAATTGTAGATCTGGTAAAATAATAAGAGACACTCTTCAAGAGAGGTTAAAAGACACACTCCATGAAAGAGGCTCCTAAAAAAACTAGATCTATGTAGATCTAAATCTCCACTTGTTGCGGCTTGAAAAAAGTAGACAAACCCTCCTAGATTTGAAGTGCTAATGAAAGTAGAGCTTGGCCTCAAGCCGATAGTGGATCAATTGACCAAATTCTCCTCCAAGAATCCTCAAAGGAAGAAGGTGAAATCCATAGGAATTCCAAGTGCAAGCATCCACTAAACAACAAGAATGGTATTTGTCTAAGTAGACAAATGTAAAAATATGATCAATCAATAAAATTCTCTTGCTACCCTCCTTTCCTTTTATAAGATGAGAAATCCTTTGAAACCCTAAAACACCTTGATGATTTAGCCCTTTTCACATGAGAGGCCTCCTTACAGAACTATGTTCCCTTTTGGAGATGCGTGAACCTAGACAACGCTATTGATTGGTCAAGTTTGACCTAGTCTTTAGCTCAAACCTCCTTCACACACACGCAAGTGATTATTTATGGCTTTGATTTATCTTTGTTCACATGGGCATTGATTTATTGTTGAGACTTTTCGAAGTTTTACATGTCCTCCTTTATTCATTTATTCATGCAATAGAATTAAAACAAAGTGAATGTTCCTCTTGGCCAGGATAAGTGGGAACATTAAAAAATGATATGGAATGTACACGCATGTAAGGAAATCTTTCAAGGAGTTTGAGATGAAGGATATGGGCCTCATACTATTTCCATGGATTGGAAATATGGCGGCGAAGGTGAATTATTTGTCATGCTAACGAAAGTATGCTGAGGATATTCTCGGTAAGTTTCACATGGAGGGTTGCAAAATCCATGGATAATCCTCCTACGAAAACTAGATGAAATGGGATGCTGTACGGAGAGGTAGTGGATCCTCTTTGTCTATCGACGAGTTGGTGGGTTAGCCTCCTTGTATTTTAGGTAATAAAATTTGGACATATGCTATACGGTGAACACGGCGAGTCAAGCGATGGATTCGCTTTGCCAAGCTCTTTTGGAAGGCGGGGAAAAGCATTTACGAGATATCTGAGGGCACATCTAAGTGGCTTATGGTACGGACAAACGAATGAGGTGAAGTTTTATGGCTTCACGTATGTAGACTAGGTGGGCAACCTAGTGGACATAAAGAGCACATCGGGGGGTTGGTATCGGATCTACAAATGTTGGCAGTACGGTAGGAAACAAAGATTTGTGGCACCAGTTTAGCGAGCGAACATGGTAGTAATTCCAAGCTAACATGTGAGGCTATTTGGATGAGGAATATCCTTTTTGGTTTGTTCGATTCTAATGTAGATCCTAAAATTAAACCATTGTGATAACGAGTTACATTAAAATCTTGATTAATCTCATACTGTGATAGATCTAAGCATATAGATATTTGGTATCATCATATCAAAGATTTTGTGCGATTAATTGTAATATCCCTTTCTAGGAACTGTAAAATCTCCAATGGGGATGCGCCTTGAGGGAACCAATGAAAAAATAAGAAGCTGAACCAGGAGTTGGAACCCTTTATTTACCTTCACCCAAATTGATAAAGAATATTAGCTCAAATAAATCACCAGAGGAGGGTTATACATATCCTCCAATCCAATGTATCTCACACAATGCTCAAAGGCTTCACAACAATAGATGAACTCCAACAAGTAGCGACGGTGAAATATCCAATACATATGGAGCGAGAATATTTTATAGCTATTATATTATGTGCAACTATAAATAGATATACAAGAACTTGAGAAAGACCTTTCAAGCTAAGGCCAAATGAGCCCCGAGACAAATGTACATACAAAGTGAAAGTACACTTAGCTACAGCAACAAAAAGCTATGAATACGTAGTCTACGGTGATAAATGACTAAAAAATGATATATATACAATGATATAGCAATAATAAACTCCAAATAAAGTGGGGGAGCAAGATCTCAACCCGGAAAACAATACTAGAAAAAAAATCCTCCAAGGGATTAGGGAGTAAAAATGGAAAATGCCGAGTTGACGGAGCCTGGCAAGGCGGAAACTCGATAACGATAAAGAATGGAGGATGGAAATTAAATGATGAAGAAACCTCATCCAATTATCTTCAAAGTGGAAGGCTTCCTCCCTTCACTAAAGGTCACACCCTCCAATCCCGAGGTAAGACCCCTCCTACAAGTACCCTGCGAAAATAACGCAAAGCTGGGGAGGAGATTGCGCTATGAATGAGATGAAACATATGGACCAATGCCAAAATATGTAATTGACTCTGGGATTTTCCTCCTTTGATCTCCGGAAAATAATGAGCTCCTCCTGCGCAAAACTAGCTAAGAGTGGGTGATAATGAATCCTCATTGCAACTGACAACTCGGCGTTTCTACCAGAAATTTGTAAAACATTGTAGCTGAAGTTGGTTACATGTGCCAAGCCTGAACGTGAGGAGAATGAATATAGAGTCCTCCAAATATTTTCCCAATGAAGGAGGAAAACTTCTAAACAAAAAGTCTCGCTTGTGCTAGGCATCACAAGCTATCCCCGATTCAAAGAACAAATGGAGAGAGCGGATCAAAATTGAAATCTTCAACATAATGAAAAGTAGCTCTCCTTCCATATTTTATGCCAGAAGGAGGCTTCCTTTCCATGGACCCACAACCATTATGGTTTCTCTCATCCAATAATATCCCTCCTATGGCTTGTATTTGCCCACTCGACTCACTCCCTCCATGTGTGTTGTTTGACCCGGGTCAGAGCCTGAACCTAATCTTCTTGTATTTTCCCCTTTTCATACTAGGAGATGAAAACTATGCCACTTAAGTGACCCTTTTTCACATTAGGAGTGTTTATTATGTATTTCATGGGCCCCTTACCCATTTTTATTCTTTTTATTAAAATAAAAGCAAAATTAATGTTTCAAAATTATCTTGTTAAAGATTTTGGAACATTACGATCATCCCCTCCCAAAGTTTATTCTTCTTCTCCTCTACTATATCACCCATGTATGATGATCTCCTCCAGAAATAGGATGTTATCTCATCGATAAAGCTCCCATTTCTTCTCCTCGGCATGTAAAATTAGCCAATCTATCATCATGAAAGGTAAGGTGCTCAGAGAGTGGAAGAGTGTTGTCTAGAGGTTCTCCCAAGGCATGAGTCTGAATTGTGTTTGGAGACATTCTTTCCATGTGTATCCTCCATCCCCAATCAACCATGAAAAATAGTCACCTTCCAACTAGGCAACTTGAGAAATCATCCTCCACCTTGAGTCCCATGTAGAATAGGTGGGCTACAATCGATCATGGTAAGCTTCATAGCCTACCCCACGTTGTCCTCTTCTCCACTTATGGTAAGTGTGGGTAGAAAGCTAAACTTGGGCTACAATAGTGTTGCCCTCAAGTGGCAAGATGAAGTCTAGATCTCTAAAGATCTCTCCTCGAACACTACAAATCAAGTTGGCCCAAATCATCTCATATGTGATGAGTTGGAAGTCATCATCATATGGCATCCCATAAATAATATGGTTCACCTCATGGAACAACAACTTTCTTATCATGGTGACCATATCATCTACTACTCCCCTTAGAGCATGTACGCAAAAAGTGTGGAGGTCCCCACCAAAGGACACATCACTCCCAATGTGTCTCTCTCTCCTTATGATACATATGGGAATGCGCACAGTATGGCTAAAAAATAATGATCTTCAAGATATACAAATCCATCCCATCAAATCCAACACCCATGGGGTGCCTCCCCAAAATGCTTAAGCTCTCCCAAGCAGCTCCTCCCATTTTAAAATAAAGGTGTAACATGTAAATCAAAACTAGCACTTGTTTTTACGGAAACATGAAATGTGAGAAATATGAGGAATCCACACTCCCTATGGGCATCCTCAACTCTTGTGCCACTCCTCCAATGGTGCTTCCACTTCAACGTTACTAGCGGAAATGTGGAAGTATAAATCTATGAGGAAGAAAGGAGGGGTGAAACATAGCTCCACACATAGAACCAATGCGAGGCATCATTGGCATATATTATATAGTGTAACAAGTGTAATTTAAGCCACTTGTTTTCTTCCCATTCATCTTGCAAGATGAGATCATGAAAACATAACTTATTTCCAATGGTGCACATGAAAATCCACAATAGCTTTTACACAATCCACCAATAAGATGGCCATCATAATTGACTGCAATTGATGATAAGTACAACAAAAAATAATGTGAAAGAAGGAAATACTCTTTGATATCATATGCTACTCAAAAAGATAACAGAGTGCAAAACATAAAGCAAATAGTTACCTCCCTCATCATGTCTTTGAGTCTTTGAGCTAAAGATAAACAAACGAAAATCATCTACTACAGCAAAGTAGGGAAGTGGTTGTGCCAACCGAGATTATCATCTCTCGAGATGTCCATCTATCCATCTGCTTATATACATCATTATTGTACCCTCCCAGTGGACTCCTCCATCAGCTAAAGTATGCATAAGAGTGCATGAAAGGAGAATCCATAAATCTTGCATGTTGGTATCTCCCCTTGTGCTTAATGAAACAAAACCAAAGGAAGATCAAAATATAGTAAGGAGATTCTCCCATACATTACTTCCTCATTCACATATCCTACATGCCTCCAAGGTACATCACTTGTGAAGTGGTCTTGGGAACACTCCAACAGCAATCCCAGCTCTTAAGTGACGGCGTTGCTTGCTGGCAGGGTATGGGCATCTCAAAGCTCAACTATTTGAAATGGATACTTTCAAAGAGTCTACTCATCATGTTGCTGCATGGGTCCACCTCCCATGAAGGAGGTACTACTTGGGCATCTAAGGCCAAAGAGCAGCCCATTTTCACTGTATGCTGAGCCTCCTCCTGCTCCTGCAACATCTGAATATAATCTGAGCAACAAGAATGTTTGTTGCTCCTCCCATACCCCACCATGACAAATATGTGGAGGTGGCATAATGGTCGTAGAATTCCATCTCATCATAATGCACCACTCAGTCCTCTACGCCCCATGGTGTAAGCATCCTTCTAGTCCTCCTCCCTCTCCATACCCGCAAAAATAATCGTCCTATGCTGGCCAAACTCTCTCGAGAGTAGGCAATGCAACATTACCTCTTGCTGCCCTATGTCACAGAGTACAAGAGGTTCACCATCCTCTTGCCTCACATCCACATCCACTCAATCCTTGTGGATGTCCTTTGTCACTGCATCTTGGTATCCTCCCATGAGGGCTATCATCTTCCCAAAATATATTTTTGCCTTTGCATTTCATGGGACACTAAAATGAAATTTCTCCCATGAAAAATTATCCAAACCGCGAGTCTCAATGGTGGTGCACAATACATCAATGGTGTATGAAGATAAGAGAAAAACACAATGAAAGTTTCCTTCTCTAGACAATCAACATGTAAGATATACGGTCCTTCATGAAAGATAAAAACTTAGGCATACCTTTGAGAGGCTAAGGAGAAGAACCTTGTGTTGCTGCAAGGTTTCTTCCTAAATAGTGTTGGATGCCTTGAATGCTAAGGTCAGTTGCTCCTCCATCAATATGACATCGTTGGTATGCTTCTCAGCGAGTGATGAAGGATCCTCCCACTCTTTTACCAAACCTCCTGATCAATCTTTGAGAGAAATCAACAAGAGTGGAAACCCTTGCATGGCCTTCAATGGCTAAACCACGAAGTCTTTTGCTTCTACCACCCCTCAGTGCAAACACGCTACTTCTAAATCCTCTATCTATATAGGATGTAGTAGGAATAAATCCTTTAACTTCTTTACTGACATCTACTTCACATGTGAGTGATCCATCGAATGTGGACAATAGAAATCTATTTCTTCTCATCATCCGTGGTGTGAGGTCTTATTTTCTTCTTTCTGTTGAATAAATTATGGAAAACATAGAGTCTGTTGGAAGGTTCTAGGTTTTGGTGACGTCAACCAAGGTACTCACTTAGAATCTCAAATTCCAAGTGTTTTCCATCACTCCATGTCCCCGTGGTGAGAGTAAGGTAACTTGGTCCTTCCTCTTCTCCTTCTTGATCTTCTCGCCTCCTTGGAGAGGTCTTTCTTGGATGTAAACAATGATGAAGGTAATATCATCCTCTACATCATCTTGATCTCTTGTCTCCGCAATTCGAACTTCCACGAACAGGCCAAGTTTGAAGCTACGATACCCTTTAATATCCCTTTTTAGGGAATTCTGCAAAATCTCTCAATGGGAATGACATATAAGGGATCCAATGAAAAATAAGTTGAACGGGACTTGGATCCCTTTTTATACCCTTCATACATTACACTTCAGAATATTATTTGAAATAAATCACCCTAGGAGGGTTCGCACATATCCCTCAATCATATGTATCTCTCACCACAATTCTCAAAAGGGGGTAGCAATATATTAACTCCAACAATTGACGCAGTGAAACATAAATACATATGGAGAAATAAGAGTGAATAGCTATTATATTATGTGCAGCTATCAATACGGAAACATATACAAGAACTTGAGGAAAGAGCCTTACTCTCAAAATTCAGGCCAAATGAGCCCCAAGACAAGTTACATACAAAATGAAAGTACACGGCCTACACAACCCGGCAACAAGCTATGATTGCAGTCTATATTGATAAATGAATGAAAAATGACATATATACAATGATATAGTAGTAATAAACTCAAATAAAGTGCGAGAGCAAAGATCTCAACCATGGAAAACAATACTACAACAATCCTCCAAAGGGATTGGCCAGAATACCTAAAATGGAAAAAATGTAAATGATTCTTTGAGTAAAGCAACAACTCAATAACAATACAAGAATGGAGAAGGATGGAAATGCTTCAAATGATGATTAAACCTCCTCAATTATCTTCCAAAGTGAAAATTTGATCCCTTCTTTGAAGATTACACCCTCCAATCCACGGTGTGAACCCCTCCTTCAAGTAACCTCTAAAAATAAGCTATTATGGGGAGAATTGTAACATGAATGAAGATGAAACATATGGCCCAATGCAAAAATATGCAATGAGGATGTGGGATCTTGCTCACTGATCTCCCAAAGAAAGAATGAGCTCCTCCTGCGAAATATCTCCGAAAGTGGGTGATAATGGTCCCTCAGCAGCCCCAACGACTCGACGACTGCATGGCGGAAATAATGTAGGCCCAGAAGTTGGTTGCAGCAACCTCAAGCCTAGATATGAGAGAATGAATATCAGGTCCTCCAAAAACTTTAATTAAGGATAGAAAACTTTTAAATAGAAATCTCCCTTGTGCTAAACGGCACAAGCTATCCCGGTTGAACAAGCATGGAGAGGAAGTGAGAAAAATCGAAATCTTCAAAATAATGAGAAATGGCTCTCCTTCCCTCTTTTATGCAAGAGGATGCTTCCTTTCCATGGACCCCAACCAGTAGGGTTTCTCTCCATCGAATAATATCCCTCTATGAAAAGCCCATATTGTCCCACTTGGTGACTCACTCCCTCTATACGATGTTGTTTGACTTGGTCGGCCCGAACCTAGTCTTCTTGTATTTCCCATTTTCACACTAGGGAGATGACAAATAAGCCACTTAAGTGACCACTTTTGAACATTACGAGTGTTTATTATGCTCTTTCATGGGCCCCCTTATCCATTTATTCTTTTTACTAAAAGGAAAGAAAAATTAATGTTCCAATTATCTTAATGAAAATTTTGGAACATTACGAGCGAGAATCATGTTGCTTCGGTACATTCCCACGGAGAAGATTAGGATGTGAATATTTTGATGAGAGGCACTTACCAAGATCAAGTGGAGCCACCATAAATATAGGATTGGGGTGAAGGATAATCCCTTTCTTGTTGATAGAGTGTTGAGAATCGACAAGGTGATGATCCTAGTAAGAAAATTAAGCACCTTCACTAGGCACGGGGCCTGGAGGCTATTTTTAGGTGTATGCCTATTTTTATAATGGTGATGCTATTTATATTTATAGTGGGAGTCTATTTATAGATGGTTGGGGAGAAAATTATATTTATAGATGAGATTCTATTTTTAGATGCATGGAAGAAGTCTATTTATATATTGCATGTATAAAAATAGATCAGATATCAATCATTATTATCCCTTAATAATAATTATACAATAAATAATATATTATCTTGAAGCATTTATTTTTAGTTATTATATGTGGCAAACTAGTTGACTAGAGGAATTACGAGTTCCTAAGGTTGGTTGGTGGGACATGCGAGTACTTCATTATAAGCGAGTGATACAGTTATGTAACGAGAGTTGGATGTTTAGTTATGTGAGTTGTTATTTAGTTTAACTCGGTTAAGTGAGTTAAAATCGATTTAATACTAGTTGTAACTAGTTGTAAATAAAGATACACTAGTGAGAGATCGGTGAATAAATTATTTAATTAATTCACAAGAAGTGGTCTCATGCAAGCTGAAGAAATACTCTTGTTAATTACATGCATGTATATCTAGTAGAAACCCGGTTGAGAGATAGGTGAAAGGGTCTATTTGACTATCGGTTGTGACTATAGTGGTGCATTCAACTAAACTACACACATTGGATATGCTGATGATTATGCGATCAAGGCAAGGAAAGGAGTGGTTGAATTCATTCTAGGATCTTCATCAACGGGAATTGCGCAGTAAGGGCTAGTAGGAGGCAATAAATTGGTGCATGCTTGTAGGCAAATTTTTGTATGACAACGCTGTGAGACAATTGTATGTTGTACTCGAGCTCTTGGAGTATATTTTTGTATGATATTGTTTCATGATCCATGATATATAATAAATGATAATTGGGATTTTAGCTTTATTATTTCACGTTAAAAGCTTGTTCGTGTGATTAATTTTTCTTCATGTGTTTGAATTGGTGATTAAATTTCCACAAAGATTTATGTGAGATTGTCTTTTAATTAAGGATATAATTGTTATATTAATGGCATCTCGAAATACATCATAGTATTTAATAAAACTTCTACATGTACTAAAACAAGACAACATTTGAATCCTTCTACTAAATTTTCGGAATATAAAACATGATCGCTCAATCACATGCAAGTAAGAGAAGGAAATTATCAATCACACAACACAACATATTATTGAAGAAAATTTGTCAAAACCCCCTCTATGATATATTATACATATTCGAAAGAATCATGAAACAATACAATTATTTACGACAGAAAGAACATGCCTCTACCGATCATCTCACTACGATCTGCTCACTAGAAATTCTTAGGAAAAAATTGAATAACACTTGGCAAAATTTGACCCTACGCCCAGCCCCTCCTTTCTCATACAATCCCTAGTAAATTAATCCCTATTAAATAGGATAAATATGCTTATAACTTGAATATACCTGCAATCCTTATGGAGGCATCCTGCGACTTTATAATTGCGCTCGGGAAATTTGCTAATAATACAGGCGGTAGTGTACTTCCCTTTAACATCTTGTCTCAACTAGGTCGTCATCGGGAATTGAAATGCATTGCAACTAATAATAGTGAATCATCGATTTATCTAATAGATCACTACTTGTGAATTAAATCTAATTTAAATTCACTTGACCTCTCACGAGCTCATCACTAAGTTACAATAGTAAAAATGATTTTAAATCAATTAATTTGAGTTAGCGATTACACTCGGACACACTAAGTGCTACAAGCATAGCTGGACCACGAAAATAATAGAATCACTCCACATGCCTCAACTTTGAACCTCAACTAAAGAAATTATAGAGCTAACTAAGTCTTCATCTCACTTGATTATTTGATACAAGAAAATTAGTATGAGATAAAATTATAGTTTACTTTCAATTTAATTAAGGGATAATTAAATCAAAAGCCTCACATGGTAACTTCATTGGGTGCCATTTTGCGGATTTTGTTTCTGCTGTTATTCACTATTTCTTATTCCAAAATTTCAACACTCCCCTCTCTCAACAAGAAAGGAATCAATATATGCGATGCGATACCTTTGGAATGTTCTTGCATGCAACACTTCTCTAGTTTTGTTTGCACATGAAACTCTTGGCCCAGATAGCCTCAAAACAATTCCAATCGATATAATGCATCTCTCATGGGTCTTCTCACGTGGATCCTACTACACATGCACTAGGCTAATACTATTTCTAAAATATGCATCATGCACTCTTGCTGCCTGCCAACTCAGATATGTTCTCCGATGTCTGACATCTATCACTACGATTTGTATACTGTGACATACGACTATATCAATATAACCGATCCTTCCTCCTACTATTGTCTTTGTGGGATCCTGATAGCCAAGTTCAATCCATGAGACACACCATCTCAATGGAACCTACCCAAAATTATTCACATAATAATTATACACATCACCCCCACCTCACACCTGGAGGTATAGTTGCATGTACTATACGCACGCCCGGCAAAATTTCCCCCTCCTAGAGGTCTGCGCGAGTGGACTCTTCCACTCGGTCTCACTCTCTTCTTCTCCAATTGTGGCTACTCCACAACTTTGCGAGACAACTTTTGAGGATGCATGTTGAGAGATAATACTCCCACTCAACCACCAAGTCATTAACGGCCAACATCCTAAAATATTTTCATGCATCCTCAACCTCGAGCATAGGTTTACGACTCTTTAGCGTCTGCTTCACATGTGCCTTGGCTATGTGTTTAAGGAACAAATTTCCTTTTCTAAGCATCACCTCACTGCTTGATGTCAGCTGATACCACTACAGAGACAAGATTTGTCCTTGAGTATGGAACATACAAAACATCTTATAGTATTACGAGATTAGAGCCATACTCCCTCCAAAAGGTAATTGTACCTATGTCGGTTGCGCTATACCTCCATTAATCTCCAAACTCTATGTTCTGGTAGGTCCTACTCCTCAAGTAACTAAAGAGAATCATATTCCCCATCATAAATAATAGGCACAATTTTCTAGGTACCACATGCATCCCATTATAGTGCTGGCCATGCATGCGGTAAGGGTAAAATCGAACTCGAGCTGAAACCAATTTCTTCACTTGTTGCAATGCAGTGGCTCATCAACTTGCTTGCCCTCTTTTTGGACAATTGAAGGATAGTGCTCGTGCTCATGACGAGTGAAAACATTTGATCTTAGACAAGTCTCTCTTGCCCTCTTCACCTTGGGATTTCTTTCCCTAGGCCTTAATTTTCCCACTAATGAAAAATATTCTTCTTTGTTAGTCTTCTGGATGCCTCATCCTCTGGTGCTCGGCCTTATCTCTTTATTACCAAGAGCTCGGACCACAAACACTCATAGGCGGTAACTGTCCCCTCCCATTCACGAGTCACGGTAACTATTCCATTCACCCGAGAGGCATAGAAGTGTTAATCTCACGATTCATCATTGGCTATGGTCACACAACCTTCCGAGCTCATCTCGAAATTGAGTGAACTTCGCCAAGTATGTTGGTATTGTCTCTCCCTCCTCCGCGGGGGGATTTCGAGCACTCCTTCAATGCCAACTTTCCTTTGGTCGCTCTTATCTTTAGCGATATGTCAAAGGAAGCATTCCACATAGCATATGGGTCGGCCTTGCATGGAGAATAGAAACAATATGATCTCGAACTCCCTCAAAAATATCCTCCTTGCCTTTTTATCTTATTCTTCCATGCTTCAAAAGGAGTTGTTTGCTACTCCGGGCTTTGGAATATCAAAAATATTTATTAATTAATTCAACTGTTCTCCTCAAAAACTACCTCCATCATGTCCTTCCATGAAATATAACTAGAATTTACCTCAAGTGCATGTTAGTCCTAAGCCATTGAAATACATCTTGATGTTTTATGAATACTGTGAAGAATAAATCTGCAGAATTTGAAACTATTCAAGACAAACTTTAATTTCTTCTCCTTTGTTAGCAGCGATTCTGACACTCGACACCATGTATAAAAAATATCTAACAAAGCTCGTTCCATGTAGAGAGTATATGCAATGCTATATCAATGAGTTAAATATGATCATGTAATGTACTAAAATAAGATATTGAATCCTCCTACGGTATTTGTGGAATATAAAACATGATCACTCAATCACAACACGATAAGAAGAAATTATCAATCACACAAAACAATATGATTTTGGGGGAAATCACCTTCTCAAAATCCTTCCTCATATATTGTACATATTCAAAGAATCATCGTGAAACAATTAACGGAAATATCCAAAAGATACAAGGCGATAAGATACAAAATAAGTGACAAGAAATTAGGGAATAGGAATTTAACGAGATATTAAGAACTCAAGTTCAAAAGCGTGAACGATGATGAAAGGACTCCTATAATGGTATAAAAATAATCCGGAGTTGAGGCATAAGCTTGCTCACTGCGAAAGAAGTATTAATCTATAATTAAGTCTCTAAGGAGTACGGACAATATGGAAGTCGATGACTGCGGGCCAACAATGCCCCACTCCATGATCATAGAAATGTCAAATCCTGTTATCAAATAATTCCTCCAAGAAATACTTCATATCGGTATGGATCCATCCACCGGTTTTGGTATCTGAGAAGGCAGGGGAAATTTGAGAGATCAACTTGAGATTGGAATTCCCACGATCACTACTACATTTGGGCGAAACTCCAACGACAAAATCCGACGGAAGGGATAAAATAGAAAAAAGTGTCGGAAGTTAATTTTTTTTTCTAAAATATTGACTACGAAATGAGTAATAAACAACGGTTATATATCGTTCGAATGTATTCTATGGTTTTCTATCCCATTGATTATCTAATAGTTTCTATAATCCCTCCTATCGTTGAATATTTGACCTATGTTATTTTGCATTCGATATGTGATGTCGTATCAATATGAAAATGTTTTTTCCAATTCCTAAAAGTAGTAAATAATTGTTGCATAATGTTCGATTTTCTGTAGCTTTTGTGCTAACAATGTCTAGTATGGGACTGATTTACGTTGATGTGTTTGACTAATTAAAATAAATATAACATTAATATTATAATTATATATATATATATATATATATATATATATATATATATATATATATATATATATATATATTCACATTATATTATATGATTATTATATAATTTATATATATATAAATTTATTAAATATATTATTATAATTATCATAAATATAAATATGTGCATGTTTGTGTATAATGACCTAACATCATATAACTTTCACATAGTTTCTATATATATTAGTTGTGATTTTTTTGAAAGGTTGTAGGTTTATTTTGAGGTTAATTTTTGAAAAAAAATCCTTTTAAAATTTTGGTAGGCAAAAAAATGTCACATAACATTCCTCAAGGAGACCAAGGATATGCGGGATCGACATGAGGCTTCTTGGGACTTCATTTCCCTTGTAGAAAATGCAATGGCTTGGGGTCAAGGATAATTGTAATAGTGGGATTTAAGTAGTGTACAGAATATGAACACGCTAAAGGCGGACATGAATATCATCCCATTTTTAAGCTATTTATTATATTTCTTTATTATTTCTCTTTTTTGTAAATGTTTATATGTATATTGTATTTTAGATTGCATGTCTTTGTAAATTCTAAATTGTATTATTTTTCTATTGTAAATGTATTTTATAATATTATTTTGGGAGAGTGTTTGAACAATGTTGTCATCTTGATGTGGACTAAAATATTTGAATTTATTTTTGTTAGGGTTGTTTTAGAGTTAAAAGTAGGTTGGGGTTAATTGATTTGTAATTAGTAGGGATAAGGGGCTATTGTTTGTGGTTTTAGGGGTTATGGGTTAAGGGATTAGGGTTAAGGTTTTAATGGCTTAGTGGAGTGGGGATAAGGTATTAGGGAGTAAATGTATATTGTTTAGGGGGTTAATTTGGTTCTAAAGGTTCTAGAGGTTAATCATGGCTTATGCGTAAACTCTCAAAATGAAGAAAATATAGATCAACGACTTAAAATTTATCCTCTTCGAGGTGGATCCTCTTTTACATTACATAAATGAAAATTTATTAGATGATGCAAAATATTAGACCCCTTGGTATATATAGGGAGTCTAAGGAGTTCTGATATAATCAAAGCCTACATAAAAATAATAATGTAAGGGCACAACAATAATAGTGGGATTCTATGGGGCACAAAAATAACAACATGGGGGATACATGGGCACAACCATAACAATTAGGGGCTACACTAACAATACAAATAAGTGGAATACTCAAGTATTATAGGGAACTAACTTGCCTCTCCTTCAAAGTGTTATGTAACGCTTGAGTAATTACGAATGCTTAAACATAAATTCTGTCCTTCCATGTGGAATATTAGGTAGGTAAGTTCTTTCCTTAGCGAGATAAATTTAAATTAATTGATTTTGTAGTGTTCGTTCCTTTTTCTATGAGCATTTGCTTCGGGGTCAAGTACGATTTTTACTTCTTTAGAAGTTTTTAGGAAACACTATTTGAACCGGGAGCTTGCTGACCAATAACCTTGTTTAAAAATGAAACATGGAAAACTAGGTATGCTCGGGGAAAATGGAGGTAACTCTAATTTTTATGACATAGTATCAATATTTTGCAACGCCTTGTAAGGATAATAGTACTTGGGTGATAATCTATTATCCTTCTTAGCTTAACGGGGACATTGTTTGTATCGTTGTAGCCGTAAAAAATACCCCGGTCTTTTGCATCAAAACTTCTTTCTTGTGATGTTGATGTGCCTATTATTTCATTCGATTCCTATAACCAAAATGAGGTTATCCTTTAAGATTTGGAGAGAACATGAGTTTGATGCTCAATGTGATATTCCACTTTTTGAACCTTAGAATTCTCTCTTTAAACATGATGTGATGCATTGTGGAAGATATCCATAAAGTTCCATAAATGAGGTCATTTTTGTTGTAGTATGGAAGGAAGTGTTATACCACCATTCATCTAGAGGTAAACACTTGAACCATTGTGTTTTTTTGTCATATACAAAGCAACGAAGATATTCTTCCAAGCATTTGTTAAATATATTAGTTTTTCTGTTAGGTTTAGTATGATAAGATGAGCTATGAGCTAATTTAGTACCAACACAAGAAAATCATTTCGTCCAATAATTTCCAATAAAACTGGGATCTCTGTCGCTTACAATAATTTTTGGATTTCCATGTAGATTTTGAATTGTTTCCATAAATGTAGTAACAAATGTATTGACTTTAAAAGGATGAGATAATTCATAACAGGGTGGATACTTGGTAAGTCTATCAACTATCACTATCATTCTAGTCTTTCCTTTAGAATTGGGTAAACCTATGATAAAATTCATTGAGACCTACTCCGAACGCTGACCTGGAATGGTTAAAGGTTGTAACAAACCCAGGGTCTTAAGTGTTTCAACTTTATTTTGTTGGAAAACCAAACATTCTGCCACAAACTTTTGAATCTCATATTTAAGGCCATCCTAAAAAATTCCTTATGGGCCCTGTGGTAAGTTTATAAAAATCCTTAGTGCCCTCCTAGGGGGGAGGTGTGCAATTCCAAAATAATATTTTTCCCGATTTAGGAATTCTATCAAATATATAAATGATATTTGTACCATAATGAATCATTTTTCCATCTAAATATATCATATGTAATTGTATTTTGTTGCAACTTTTGAATGAGTGTCGATGCCTATTTTTCATTATTCCATTCATCCCTTTCTTCGATAATCCAATCAGTTTGGATAATAGAAATGGCATAAAGAAATGTTTCCACATCCTCATCATTTCTTGAGAGTGCATCAATAACAACATTTTGCTTCCCTTTTTTGTAGATGATTTCAAATTCATAACCCAACATCTTTGTGACCCATTTTTGTTTCTCTTGTGAAGATAATCTTTGTTCCAACAATTATTTAAGACTATAATGATTTTTTTTTACCTTGAAGTGTCTTCCCATTAGGTAAGGTCTCCATTGCTTTAGTGCATGTAGTATTTCCAATATTTTATTTTATTAAATTGGTTTGTGTAAATACTTTCCTTTGATTGGACTACTTTCAAAAGAAATGGGTCTTCCTTCTTGCATTAAAGCAACACCAATTCCATTTCCTGAGGTATCACATTCCACAATAAAGGTCTTTTTAAATTCAGGCGTAGCTAAGACCGATGCTTAGCACATTGACTCTTTAATATGCTTAAATGCCTTAGTTGCTTTTGGAGTCAAAGAAAATACATATTTCTTCAGTAATGTTGTTAGAGGTGTTGTTATTCTCCATAATTCTTAACAAACTTGTGATGATACCCTGTCAACCTGAGAAATCCTCGAATATTCTTTCTGGTTGTGGGGATTTTCCATTCCTTAATGGCTTTAATTTTGTTAGTGTTTACCTTAATATCCTCATGAGATAAAATATGACACAAATATTCCACCTTATTTACTCCAAAGAAAAATTTGGAGGTTTTTGCATATAATTGTTTCTCCTCCAATAGTTTGAGCACCCTGTCAACACGTTGAACATGATCCTTCCAAGAATTGTTGACAGTTGTAGATTAGTATATTATCAAAAAATACTAACACAAATTTTCAAAGGAAGGTTTTGAAAATGGAATTCATCAAACCTTGAAATGTTGAATGTGCATTAGTAGGGCCAAAATTCATGACATAAAATTAATGATGACCCTCATGAGTTTTGAATGTTGTTTTTGGATTGTCTTCAATATTGATTCTAATTTGATGATATCCTGAATGAAGGTCCAACTTGGGGAAGTAAATTGATCCATGTAATTCATCCCACAATTCATCAATGATCGGAATGTGAAATTTTTCTTTAATGGTGAGCTTGCTTATATCCCTATAATATGGACACATACTCCATAATCCGTCCATATTGTGCACCAATACTACTAGAGCAAAGAAAGAACTTTCACTTGGTTGAATTATACCAGCCTCTAGTATTTCTACAACGATAAGTTCAATTTCTCTCATTTTGGCATAGGGATATCTGCAACGTTTGATTTTTGGAGGAACACTTCCTGAAATAAAATGAATTTCATGGTCATGATCACGAATACGTGGGAGGCCTTTTGGACTCTCAAATACCTTTTAATGATTTTCTAATACTTTTTGGAGATATGGAGAAATAGATTATTTTAATGTTTGAAACCCTAGTGAGCCTAATTTTTCAATTACGCCTCATTGTTCTTGCTTGAGAAGTTTTGTCATGCCATTAGAGTTTATTATATTTCTTGGTTTACCCATGATACCCCTTAATTCAAATTCTTTTCCTTTCGAAAAAAAATCAAGAAAAGTTCTTGAAAATTAAAATCTATTGTCCCCAAATATTGTAACCATTTGAATCATAATACAACATCAACACCACTAATTGGAATGGAAAGCATTAGACTATTCAATATATACTACCCCAACGTTAGCTTGATATTATGGCACATTCTAGAGAAATTTATAGTTCCTCTATTTCCAACCATAACTTGACTTTCTGGTGTTGGATATAGTAATAAATTTAATTCCTTAGCTATCTTACAATGAATAAAATTATGAGTGATACCTGAATAAATAAGCACTATTACCTTTTTCTTCTTGATATATCATTCTATCTTGAGCATTCGAGGAGTGGTAATTCTTGCCAATGCATTGCGAGATATGGTTAGATTCATTTCTTCTTTCTCAGGGGTTGGTTCCTAGTGGATATCCTCCTCTTTTGATGTTTATTGTTCCTTTTCATCCTCATCTTCACAATCTATGTAGAATAATTTCTACTCATCACACTTATGACCTTTACTGTATTTACTATCATAACTGTAATAAACAAATTTTGCTATTTTTTCCTCCAATTGTTGTGGATTCAACCTTGTAGGTTTTGGAAGGCTAGGAGTAGGAACAATTTCATATTTATAGTTGTCAGTGGTAGAGTTCCCTATTGCCATAAATTTGCATTCAAATTTTGCTGCCACCCTAAATGTCTTCTCCAATGAATCAGGTTCCCAAAGGAAAACCTCATGTTGAATTTTATTGTTATCACCAAAAATTGGTCATCTAACCATTTCTATTTATATGCATCGAAGCACACCATGTAAGACCAATTTTACCATAGTAAAATTTCTTTCACTATAAGAAATAGTTTAATAAACCATGTTTTATTAAATTATTTCTAGTTAAAAAAAGAAACCTCGTGAGGAATAATCAAATAAATCCATATTTATTTGATTTTCCTATAGGAATAATTAATTAAACCATTGTTTAAATAATACTCCTAGTCATATTTAACTCAGTTATAAGAAATAATTAGATAATTATTATTTATGTTATTTTTATCAAGGAACAATTAATTAAATCATTATTTAGTTATTATTCCTTGTTAAATTTGTCTAAATCAGCTAGGAATAATTAAACAAAACATGATTTGTTGATTATTTCTAAATAAAGGTATTTAACCAATTTCCTCGAATGTGGGTGATAGAACTGACATGAGGGACAATCATTTCTCACACACCTCGGAGGACAAAGATATTTTTCACAGAGCTTCACCTGCAGCAGATCCTAAAATCATTATCCATCCGCATGAGGCTTACAGAATAAGGTATGATGATGGTACGTTGGGAACTGCGTCACCCTGTCCAGGGCACCCTTCCACATCTATCACCATAAATGATAATCATGATTAACTTGTATATCAACCATCCCCATTCCCTCGAGCCTACCCTTGCGATCGATCATGGAACACAGCTACGTGTGAGGCATGCCATCCTCCTCACATTTGTCTAAGCCCCTTTAAAAATATGAGCTCTCAACCCTGAGAAACCCACAATATTTTTCCTCTGCCTTTCACTTTTTTAACTTGCTCTGGCACTTCGCTGATTTCATAAGGATACACAACCCTTTTCTCAGCGTTGTGCTACGCAGTCCCCTCTAGGTTGTGACATCCAATTTTGCGCACCTCTTCCACATCCCTTCCAACCCCCTCAGCCCTAGCGCTATTTATCCCCTTGCTGTGTATCCCTCCCTTGAAATCTCCCCTCTGCCTCATTGTGCAATGGCCCCCAGATTACGCCAAAGAACTGTCTGAGGTGGACAGAGAGGGGCTCTCCATCACTGTTATTACCATGGCAAGGACAATTGAGTGGAGTCAATGGAAGGCTCCTCCTCCGGAATTTTTTCACGACATAGCCCTGACCTCAAGTAGGAGGAAGTAGCCCATGTGCAAGATGCGCAGAGATGTAGGCGCAACCCGCAGTGCTCCACCGTAGCACACCAGATGCACCCCCATCTTCGCAAGACTGACCCGATGTCTCTTTAGGAGAATGAATATGATGATTCAGATGTCTGGGGTATGGATTACAATGAAAAATAGACTTGTGTCTATGACAGAGCAGATCCGGAGTCCCCCATCCTCTGCACACCGGTCCAGAAACCTAGGCATTCAGTGGCAGATTTGGAGGAAGTAGCTATGCAGGCACCTGCTTGCCTCATTAAGGAGGAGGTCCCAAAAAACGATGATGAAGGTGAAGATTGAAACCTGCGCAACTGCACAACTCTTCAATGTTTTTTCTCCAGCATGCCACCATCAATGTTTTTTTTCTTCTTGATATTTTGTGCCACTTAGATACATCAGTGCTACTATGCATATTGTACTTTTTTGTCTTAAGTTTTTCTTGGGTTGATTTCCTCCTCTGAGGCAGCCATAAAACCGAGTAACTAAGGCTGGCATTGGCTAAGAACAACTTTCCAACCCCATCTGTAGCATATGTAACATTTCATTTTTCGAATTAATAGAATAGCCTAACTTACCAAAAAAAAGGTATTTAACCAATTTAAATACCTTTTCCCTCCAACAAAGTATAATAAAATATTCTGAGCGGTAAGATCTAGATCTTGGTTAATAATATTTTATTATTCGTCATTATAGATGATAACTCAATATTTTGTTATAAATAGGAGGGGTTTCTATTCATTCTTCACTTTGATCATTCTCGTTATATCCATTATTTTCTTTTTCCATTTTAGCACTCACTTGATTTCAACACATACTTTGGGTTTTGTACACCATTGAGAGAGAGAAACTACTTAAGATGAAGCATTGAGGACAACCAAGAACCCATCCCATTGAAGGGGACTGGTAACATTTGCTTATTTCCTTCACCAGGTGTCACATAATATAAAATCATTCTTTAATATTGTCTTGTCTGTTGGATACTTAGAGTTACTTTTGCATCACTTACTATGTTTAAATACTTTTACTACATAGATCTGGGTTTTTGTAGGATTTGCTCTAGCTGTCTATTGCAGATCTAAAGGGTTAAGAGACCATTTCTGTTGTTAGGAATATTCATCATGCATAGCTAAATTAGGATCCAAATGGAAAATGGCATCAACCCATGGTATTCATCTACCCATATTATCCATCCAACCATGGAATTTACCCATGGTATTGTAAATGGCATCGACCCATGGTATTCATCCACCCATGATATTTATTCGCCCATGGTATTGTAAGTGACCCATGGTATGTATACACCCATGGTATTCATCCACACATGGGATTTACCCATGGTATTGTAAGTGGTATCTACTCATGGTATTGGCCTATGGTATCTACACATGGTATTGTGACTCAAAAAAGGCTATAAATAACAAGCCTTAGTTTGTAAAATGACAGATGGTTAGCCACAATGTAGCTTCTACAATTATTCTCTATTTTAATAAAACAAGTTTCTTTGTGGTTTTATTTTCTTTGTGTTCTCTCTTCTTTTCTGGCATTCTAATTTTGCAGATCTTGTCAGATCCATTTCAAATTTTTAGATCTTGGGGGCCTCCCCCCCAAGATCTGGATCAGTGGTATCAGATTCAGGTTACGCCTCCATGGGAATGAGGGTTGAAACATATATCAGTTTCAATGTTTTGCAGCAATCTTTAGCAAAATCCATGAATGTTTTTGGGCGGCGAGTTTTCAGATCAGATCTGAAACTTTTGGTGAAAAATTTGCAAAAAAAAAGACCAGATCTGGATTCCTTGCAAAAAAATACTCAAATTCAAAAAAAAAATCGGCCAAATTGGAGTTCGGATGAGGGAGATATCGCTGATTCAAAATCAACAATGTTGAAGCAATTTTTCTGACGACAATTCATGGACGGCGGCTCTCCTGTCATTTTTCGCAGTTTTTAATACAAAATTTCAAAGAAATGGAGATAGATCTGAGCTCCTCTTGAAAAATCACCCAAGTTCAAAAAAAAAAATCGGTCGAATCGGAGTCCGAATGTGGGAGTTATCGTTGATTTAAAATCAACTATTTTTTCAGAAATTTTGTGACGGCGTGACAGTTCCAGCGCAAATCTGAGAGTCTAGAGTCTCCAGATAGTGGTTTCAAACACATGAGATGATGCAGAATGATCATTCCATTTCCAAAAATAGGTTATAATAAATATTCTGAGTTATATTGACCGAGTTATGCTCATTTTAAATCTGGAGCAGCATTCGGAGCGGGTTTTCTTTGGAGACGTGCCCTCTCACCCCGCTTTAGTAGGCACCTGCCTCACATTCATCAGTTTCATCATAGCAGCATTCGGCTTGGGTTATTTGGAGACGTGCCCTCCCACCCCAAGCTATGTAGGCACCTGCTACTTCATCAACAATCAGCATCACGGTTATGGGTCAACCGCACAAAATCTTTTTCATCGAAGTCCATTTGCTAGGCCGCACACTGTTAGTCACACAGTTGGTCACAAGTATTACAGGGTATCTCTATCCTCGGATCTTCGTTTGTCATGGTTTTGGTTCATCCACAAACCCACACTTCATCGAAGTCCATTTGCTAGGACGCACACTGTCAATATCACAGTTGGTCACAAGCATTACAGGGTATCTCTATCCTCGGATCTTTGTTCATCACGGTTATGGGTTAACTATACAAAACCATTCTCTTCAGTGGCTCTACATATTCAAAAAAGGCTTCTCCGGAGGGAACTTCACGCAATGGGGACCATTGCTTCTTAAGGAGGGAGGAATGATCCGAATGGAAAATGGCATCAACCCATGGTATTCATCTACCCATATTATCCATCCACCCATGGAATTTACCCATGGTATTGTAAATGGCATCGACCCATGGTATTCATCCACCCATGATATTTATTCGTCCATGGTATTGTAAGTGACCCATGGTATGTATCCACCCATGGTATTCATCCACACATGGGATTTACCCATGGTATTGTAAGTGGTATCTACTCATGGTATTGGCCTATGGTATCTACACATGGTATTGTGACTCAAAAAAGGCTATAAATAACAAGCCTCAGTTTGTAAAAGGACAGATTGTCCGCCACAATGTAGCTTCTACAATTATTCTCTGTTTTAATAAAACAAGTTTCTTTGTGGTTTTATTTTCTTTGTGTTCTCTCTTCTTTTCTGGCATTCTAATTTTACAGATCTTATCAGATCCATTTCAAATTTGCAGGGGGGGGAGGCCCCCAAGATCTGCAAATTTGAAATGGATCTGATAAGATCTGTAAAATTAGAATGCCAGAAAAGAAGAGAGAACACAAACCCAAGATCCGGATCAATTAGGATCATTTCATACACTTATGATAAGGTTTTACACTAACAAATGGCGACTCCACTATTGTGATTTAGATTTCTGTGTGACTAGTAGCCTCAACAACAAGGGTTTTTCTTCAGCAATTTTCAGTCTCTTGTTGTTGTTTCTTAAGTTATTTTCCCTAATTCAGTCAAAATTCTAAATTATGGACGTGTTTTGGTGTTTTACGCATGTAATAGGTATCATCTACGCCATAGATGAGAGATTTTCTAAAACTTAACGCCCGAAAATCAAGGAGCAGAAATCACATTTTCTAGCCAAAATAGTGCAATTTCTTCTTGAAATCGAACTTATATCGTCAAAACATTCGAGCTCACTTGTTCCCAGGTCAGTAACTGTGATCTAGAATATTTTTCTTAGTTTTTGTTCAAACTGTCTGGGTTTTTTGAGAGCACTTTTTTGGGTTTCTTGACCTCTGTTTCAGCCTATCTTAGGCCTAGATATGCTCAGTTTTTCTCCTTGAAGTAGAGCCAAGCCCCCTATGGTTTGAGTACACTTCCACCTTTTTAGGAGGGATTAAGCTGACTAGGTAGTCTGATATTTATAATGATTTCAACCATTATTTTAGGGTCTGATCTATCCTTTTTACAGATCCCTTTTGATAGGTTATTGTTAGAGTTTTGTTTTTTCTTTGACTTAGGGTATCTTAGTTTTCCCTAGGTTTTTCAACCTTTAACCTTATATTTTGTAGAAGTTTTTCCCTATGGTTTCTTGACGTTTTCTATGTCATTTCCAACAGTATCAAGTCATCATATCCTAGTCTCATTGACATTATATGTCTTGGCCATTTTAATGTGTGTTTGAGTCATTTTTGCCAACATTTTTTCTGGTTTTTTAAAGGCCTTGTTTGGGTTGGGATTTATGCATGATTATATGTTTATTTTACTGTAATTTCAATTTCATTTACAGTTTTTCTACATTTTTTCTTTTTCTTTAAATAATCATCCGAGCTAAGTTAAAATAAACACACGTCTCACATACACTCACACCTAAAGCGAAGAGCGCTTCGTTTACACCACCAAGACAAGACATAAACATCATAATTAATTAATCTTCCTCACAGATCCTTTTTGTGTCACTCTTCATCCTTTTCATGTCATGTTTGACTTGTCATCATTCCACCCCGAAGGGATTTATTGCAAAGACTGTAAGGTCTTCACCCTTAGTTTCCACTAGGATTTCTTACTCCACCCCGTAGGGTCCAAGTTAGTCCTCCCCCAAGTCCCCATATCGACTCTAATTCTGGTTCATTGGGTTCTTCCTCTAATTTTGACCCTGGTTCTCCTCGCCGTCATATCGTCACCCTGTCAGGTGCCAATGTAGGTGCAATTCCTTAATCTATTGGTGGTCTTGGTTGTAATGTTGGAGCCACTACTAGTTGAACCTCTACTGGAACTGTCCTGGCTACTCCTTTGCTACCTTTTATAGCGTGTTTAAGCCTTCCTGATTTTAGCGAGTTAATCATTGACCCCATACTCCACGATGCAGGTTGGCCAGCTATGCTTACTAAGCTTCCTTTCAACATTCCTAAGTTTGAAGGAAACACTGGAAAGTATCCCACTAATCATGTCCACTCCTTTCATATGTGGTGTTCATCTAATTCCATCACCAATGACTCCATTCGCCTACAGTTGTTCCAACTCACGCTCACTGTAGAAGCTACAAAGTGGTATGTCAATCAACCCATTACCTCTTATACTTCTTTTGTGACTCTTGCTAAAGAATTTCTATCATATTTCTAGTTACCCCTCCATTATGATACCTGTATCGAGTTTTTGACTGCATTCTGTCCATCTTCTGCATTATCGCCCCCGCCTCCCGTGCCTTCTCAACTTATGCCGTAGTAGCCACCACCAGCTTAAGGTAAAGGTTATGCTCAGCAGAGTGTGAATAATCCCCCTAATTTGAATAAAAAGAATAAGGGGAAAGGAGACTAGAACCAACAAGCGTAAGGTAACCAAGGTCGCCAAGGTACTCAACCAAATTCACTCCAAGGTAACTAGCCTAGCACCACAAACTAGCAACAGGGCGATCAACCCAAGCATAACAAGACCCTTAGTAGGAGAAAAACTTGTTCAATTTCTGGTTTACATGGCCATTATACTCATGATTCTCCCCTTTTACCCTAAATGTGCTAGTTGTGGGAAGCCTAAATAGCGTCCAAAGGATAACAACCCACCACATCGATCCCTCCAAATACTACGTCAGCTCAACTAGTTGTGTTCACTAATCCTTTCCCTTAGCAAGGACATGTTTCTACCCAACCAACTCCACATCAGGCCACTCCCCAACCTCAGAAGTCTGGTACCCATGATTACTAGATTCTCATGATGAATTCAGAAGAGGTCAATATCGTTTATGTCAACCTTCAGACCCCATTGCACCAATATGACAAGAAACTTGCTACATCTGCAACCAAGTACCAAACCAAAGTATCCACAGATTCCATTTTGACACCAATTTTTCCCTTACAGATCCATCAGCCCAAGGCATAGGTCATTCCCATGATCCCCAAAGGGCCATTATACCGAAATGTTTCTTCCACCAAAGCTACCCACACCTATAGCATAGTAGATGACTTGGCTCAGTATCCTGTCACCATACCAATGCTGGAAGTCCTCTAGACATGCCCATCACAAAGGAAAGCTATATTATATGCGTTGGGAATTATAGATCCTTTCGATTATCATTTTATCGTTTTTGATGTTGAAAAGTCACAAAATTCCCTTTTACCTTTATCTTTTTCCTTCCAAATAGTAGTCAAGATCCGTAATGCTCATGTCTAGCAATGTATCATTGACCAGGGTGCATCCTCCTGTGTGATGTCTATCTATTGTTTGAAGTAAATCATATCCCTCGATATGTCCCCATATACTATCACTTTATGTGCTTGGGACAGTCACCCTTCCCAGCCCATTAGCATGTTCCATAGTTTTTCGATCACACTTGCGGGAAAGACCGTTCTGTATTGACATAGAATTCATTGACACCCCCTTGTATTATAATATCCTCTTGGGTCATAGCTACACTTATGCAATATCAGTTTTCAAATCTATGGTTAACTGTACGATGCGCTTCCCCCACCATGGAAATATCATCACCACCGATCAGTTGACATATTATGAACCAAAGTCTTTGTTGAGCCCTGAAATTGTCTTCTCTTTTGGCAACTTTCACCTCATTTCATCATTTCTTTATCATTTCATAAACCTAAAGATCAATGAGAATGGTTAATGTTACTTAAAGGTTGCATGCAAATGATTAACTTATTGTACTTTCATGATTTTTGTTGTCTTAATAATTTTTCAATAGTTTAGCTATAGAATACAGGCATTCTATAGCCAGTCAAGCGTTCCACAGCTATTTTTGTGTTTAAGTATGTTACAAGTGTCAAATGGATAAAAGGCACACATGGGTGGATTCCAAATCTTCCCTACATGGTTCCTTCTTATCCACGAAGATTGAATCGATAGCTAGAGATGTCTAAGCCCATGGTCAAAGAAAAGGTCAAAGAAGCTATTTCCTACATGAATTAGGACTCCTGATTTTCTTTACAGCAAATCACGAGTCCCAAAAGAGTTTTAATTCATTTTTTTTTATGTTCGATGTTAGTTATGAATTTTCATAAAAATTAAGCTCTGTAATATCTAAAAGGGACGGTTGATACATATTTCATCATTACAGTGATATTATATTTTTAAGCACTGCGTTAATAAAAGTATTTTAGCCTTGATGTTGTTCTGAATACAATATTAAGGAGTTAAAGGATTAATGTCGAGTTGGTAGTAGATGGCCCCTACTATTCGAGGAGGTTTTACATGTTTTATAGATAAGTAATTTTCAATTCTCTTTTCTCATATTTCCTTACTTAGACTGCCTTCTTAAATCATAGTTTTTAGCATTTTGTTTCATGTCATCTACTTAGTTAAAGGATCCTCATTATACTACAGTTAGTCTCTTTCAAAAGCTCTTCCAACAAATCTCTACTAAATGAATGGGATTCAATTGTAATATTCTGAGTTTTAACATTTCATTTTATGTTGTTTAATTAATAGAAGATCCTCATCATACTGCAATTAGTCTCTTTCACAAAGCTCTCCCAATAAATCTTTAATTCAGGAATGATATTTAGTTGTAATATTATGAGTTATTGATTGTTTCATAGAAGATCCTTATCACATTATAGTTAATCTCTTTCTCAATCTCTTCCAATAAATCTCTATCAAATGAATGAGATTTAGTTATAATGTTATAAGTTGGTTCAGCATTTCATAGGAGATCCTTACTACATTATAGTTAATCTTTTTCTCAAGCTCTTCCAATAAACATTTATCAAATGAATGAGGTTTCTCTATAATGTTCTAAGTTGTTGATTGTTTCAACATTTCCATTTTTGTTTTAGGAGATCCTTATTGCACTAGAATTAATCTTTTTCTTAAGCTCTTCCAATAAACCTCTAATTGAATGAATCAGATTAAGTTGCAGTGTTTTGAGTTACTTTTCATTTCATGAATGTTCATTTAGAAGTTGTAATATCCATGGATTAGGACTCCTTGTTTTCATCATTTTATAGTTACAGACAGAACTTGCAAATAAACTATGTTTTCATTTATTCATTTTCGTTTTTTCATCTTTACATAGATTTAACTTCATCTTTCTAGTATAGAACAAAATAATAACAACCAAAACATAAAAACCTCAAAAACATCAACAAAACACTAAAATAACAAAGTAAGAAAAAGGATACTTAGGCACATATAGTGCATTACACTTCATCAGTTTACTAGCCCTGGTCGATAATTTATGTTAACAATTTAGGACACTAAATTGACTAAACAGTCTCAGAATTCCCTTGATTCCATATCTTCGGTGATCGATAACCCATCAGTCAAATCTCTCACCAGTGACTCACCAGGAGTCTATAAATATTCCACCTTACTTGGTTCATTCGTTGGTCCCCCCATATAGGGCCTATTTTTTATTGAGAAATAATGAAAAACCATAAACCTCCAAAAACCCAACTCTAGGAGATAAAGCGCCAAAACCATGGGCCATGTTTAGGTAAATTGGTACATCAACTTCCTAGTGACATAACTTTGGCATACGATCTTTATTTGACGTGCACCATACCTAGTTAGAAATATCTATTCGAGGACTAAAAATTTTGATGTGAGTAACATTTAAGGAACTTCCATATTCCCTAACATAGTCATTTAGGGCCTCAAAATGGCTCCAAAATTTCAAGACCCGAAATATTTCTAAAAATAGTAAATTGTGCTACAATTAAGGAAAATGAAAAAATGAAAGAAACAATGGTGGGGCCCCAAGTAGAATAGGCGGTTGGCCACCAATATCTACCTGGATTATTCCTCCCCCATTAGGAAGAAATGGTCCCCATTGCATTGAGTTCCTCCATGAGATGAGGAAAATTCTACTGAACTTAGTCCCTTGTGAAACACTTGCCTTGGTGTAGCAGTTGGCCAACTTTGATAACCTGATGCAGTTGGATTTTCTGCTGGCAAATGTTCTTGATTTGTATGTCCATGATACAATATGTGGTGGCCTATTATATGCAGTATGGGTTTAAATTTGTTGGTGTGAGTTGTTCTGCAATGTCAAAGGTGTCTAGTAGAGGTGGGAAGTAGGGCCGAAGGGAGTCCACATTGAATACTAGGTGCAGACCAAGGAATGGTGGAATACCGAGCTCGAAGGAATTGGTCCCTACAACCTTGGTTATGGTGTGAGACCCATATCGAAGTGGGAAAAGCTTACGGTGGGGTCTAGTGAGGCACTTCTTATGAAAATGTAGCCACACTTTGTTTCCCACCTGGAAGTTGTGTGGCACCCAATGTTGATCATGTCGTTGTTTGTACTTTGCATTGGCTCTGTCTAATATGTCATGAACCTATTGGATAATGTGTTGAATGTGCTCAATGAAGCTATTCACTTTATCAGCTTCAGACTATACATGAGCCGAATCGGCCTGAGTAGACGCAAATGGCATGGCTACGTCAATGGGACATAGTGGTTGGAATCCCAAGCCCACCTGAAAGGGGCTGTGACTAGTTGAGATGTGGAGAGCCTGGTTATAAATATGTCGTACATAAAAAAGGCTCTAGTCTCATGGGTGTGGATGATCTTAATTGTAGACGTGAAAAATGAGTACAATCATATTGTTGATGGCCTCTATCTGGCCATTAGTTTGGGGATGGAAAGATGTGGGCTTGGTGAGCTTGGTGTCCAACATTAACCAGAGGTTGGAATAAAATGTGCTAAGGAACCTATTTTCTTGATCTGAAATGATAGATGGTGGAGTCCCAAAGTGCACGCATACTTGTTCAAAGAAGACTTTAGGAGTGGCTTCTACTGTGATATTCTTCTTCCAGACTGCCATAATGGACATATTCGAGAATCTGTCGACAACCATGAAAACACAGTCGTTTCCATGCTTAGTAGAAGTAAGGCCTCACATGTAATCCATGGAGATGGATTCCCAAGGTTGATTAGGGGTAGGTAATGGAGCATAGATGCCTTGCTTCTTGATGGTCGATTAGGAAATCGTGCAAGCTGTGCAGGATCTAATGTACTTCCCAACATCTTGTCAAAGGTTCAACCACTAGAAATACTTCTACAATACTTCCACTATTTCCTTGACCCCAAAATGTCGAACGACTCGACAACTGTAATGCACTTCCCAAATCATTTTGGCATGGTCACTTGAAGGAACACAAATGTGTCCCAAGTGACATAGAACGACGTAGTGGAGGTGAAAATTTGGAACTTGTGTACCCTCCAAGAGTTTCGTGTATGTGTGGCCAATTTCTCCATTGTTCTTGTAGAGAAGCAGACAATCAAAATTCGCGTGCCCTTAAGAGTTGAGAACTGTGGTTAGCGCCACGATCGGTGGTTGGTTGAGGTAGTCTGCAATATTATTGGTGTTTCCCTTCTTCTACTTGTTGTTCAAATGAAATTTTTGCAGATATGTGGACCACTCTTGATGGCAATCATTCTGCAACTTCCCTTGTTTCAGTATGAACTACAAGGGTCGGTGGTCTATGTCGATGAACATATCCTTCCCCAAAATGTAATGCTTCCATTATTGACTAGCCTACACAATGTAATAAATTTCTTTGTCATAGATGGGATACTTGCGGACCGTGTTGGAAAATGTCTCACTATGATATGCCACTGGATTCCCCTGTTTAGTAAGAGCTACCCCAATAGCATAGTCAAAGGCATCAGTCTCGATCTCAAATGATTGTTGCAAGTCTAGAAATGTGAGCATTGGTTTAGAGAAGAGGCAATGTTTCGATTCTACAAACACCTTTTGTTGAGATTCTGGCCAAAAGAATTTTTCTTTCACTCCTCCCTTGGTGCTTAACTCAATGGCCAAGTGATATGAGAGAATCCCAAAATGAACCTATGGTAGAAATTAGCAAGACCTAGAATGTTGCGAAGCTCTGTTAGAGTGGTTGGGGCTGTCCAATCGTAAATGACTTGGATCTTGGTTGGATTCACATGCACCCCATGTTCATCAATAATGTATCTAGATAGTGAACTTGGATCATGCCAAAAGTGCACTTCTCGAAATTGGCACACAAATTTTGTTTCCGTAGTGTTTGGAGGACCTGTAGGATGTGGTGGATGTGCTCTTCCCAAGTCTGGCTGAAGATCAGGATGTCATCCAAGTACACTACTACAAATGAGTTGTTGAATGGCCGCAATATGTCATCCATTAGCCGCATGAAGGTTGCGGGATCATTCATCAACCTGAAAGGAATGACCAGCCATTCGCAAAGCCCCTACTTGGATTTTAAGGTAGTCTTCCACACATCAGAGTGTTTGATTGGTACCTGTTGATACCCGGATTTCAATTTGATCTTGCTAAAAAATTTCGCTGCTTTGATTTTTTTCTAGAAGGTCATCAATTCATGGGATCGAGTACCTATTCCGGACAGTGAGCTTGTGAAACACTTGATAGTTAATAACGAGTCTCCAAGTGCCATCCTTCTTCTGCACCAACATGATCGAGCTCCCACAGGGCGATGAACTCTGCCGGATGTGACCTTTCTATATCAACTCCTGAATCTACCTCTTGAATTAATCGTTCTCTAGAATAGAGCACCAATAGATTGATCCATTGGGTAGTGACACACTTGGGGTCAGATCGATGGCGTGCTTGACCTGAAAATGTAGAGGCACCCCTGTGGGTGAGGTGAAGATGTCCCCGTAATCCTGCACAAAATTTTCCATTTATTGTTTTCGTGCAAAGGTGCCCTGTCTAGAGGTTGTGGCCACAATCTTCTTCTTTCCCTGGGGATGGATCCTTAGGGAAAAAAAATTCTTGGTTTTGGAATTGGGCTTACTAAATTTTTTTTGTAGTAACCAAAGAGATAGCGGCAAGCAATGGTACCTATGGTATCTTGTACAACTTATTTCCCAAAGAAATAATAATAACGTGAGGCCGAGACTCATACACATCATGTCACTTCCACAAGTATGGTTGGCCTAATAATACACCACAAACATCAAGAGGAGAAATGTCACATAATACCTCATTCGTTAATGGCTTGTTGCTATAGGAAAGGGGGCACTGATGGCTGCTGCAGAAATCCCCTCCTTGTTGAAGCCGCTTAATGGTGTATGGTTGTGGGTGTGTTGTGGTCGAAAATACAAACCGCTTCACAACCTCTACTGAAATGAGGTTCTTTTGGCTCCCACTCTTGACAATGAAATGTGGTGGGGAACCCTTTACCCACATCCAGGAGTGGAAGAGACGATCCTCCTCCTATGGATATTTTGATTCCTCCTTATGGATATTCAAAAAGGAAATGGTGCTATTGGGCTCTGCATCAATAATATACTTCCCTTTTTCATTCCCCTTGTTATGTTCTAATTCAGAGTTAGAGCATGCATCTGATTCATAAGCCCTCATCTCAACCACCAGTGACTGCATGGCCTGACACTCACTAGTGTTGTGAGTGGGACTCTTATGGAACTCACACCACTTTCTCATGTCTTTCTTCGGCTTCGATATGTTGTTATTTACTTTGGGCTTTGGAAATTTGTCTTGGGTCACCATTCCTTGGATTTTTCCTTTGTTCTGCAGCTCTGGGGCACCTTTCCCTTGCTTTGGATTCACATATCCAAAGTCTCGCTTCTTCTATTTGAATTTCTGCTCAATCTTGGTAGCATACCAGTATGTTGTACCAAGAGAGGAGATGTTGAGGAACCCCCTTTCCTCCTGAATATATATGTGTAGAAAAATACGGTACTTCAGCACCAAATGTTTCTATGAATATTTGATACCCAACTTTGTGTGCAAGGTATGGAACATATTCGTCATCTCATGCACATCTTGATCCCTTTGCTGCCACATCATAGTCCATTGTATGTACTTGTCCTGATAGCTCCCCATGGGATAATATTGTTCCCTGATGGCGTCTCAAAAATAATTCCAAGTGGGTATGACTGAGAACATAGAGTGTTCCCCCTCATTCTTTTTCTCACAGTAGGTATCTCACCAATCCTTGACATGGGTGCATTAGCAGAATTTTGGGGTCTAAAATGGGCCTCCTAAGAAAAATGTACAACAAAAATAAAATTTATAAGAACCAATAGGATTCAAGATGATGATGTCAGCCATGGGGGATGATTCACCATTTTGAGAGTAAGATATAAAAAATAATAAAAAATAATAAAATAATAAAACAATTTTTTCTACTCATATTTTCAACTTATCTCTATACGGTTTTACTCAAATTTTGAGTGAAAGTTCTTATTGGATGAAAATTTTAATTCCTCATCCAAGAAGTACCCATGTTGCATAATTTTGATGGACCTTGCTACATGAAAAATGAGAAATACATGAAAAAACGCATTTGCAATCACGTTTTTCACATATTTCTCATTTTTTCATGTAGAAGGGTCCATCAAAAGTATACAACATGGGTAGTCCTTGGATGAGGAATTATATTTTTCATTCAACAAGTGTTTCCACTTGAAAATTGAGTAAACCCATAGGGAGATAAGTTTAAAATATGAGTTGAAAAAATAGGTTTTCCTTTTTCCCTCAAAAATTTGATGATGTAATCAAATATTATTTTATTATTTCCACTATTATTTTATAATTTCCTTGGGAGGCCCATTTTAGACCTCAAAATTCCCCCAATGAAAATAATCTTCTCCTAGCCTGAAAGGTCATGAACTAATAAATATCCTTCTAATAGATTCAACCATCTATATATGGCATATGGATCTATTTGGCCCTCAAATATGGGAATTTCAAAGATTAGTTGTACCTTCAAAAGGAGTTGCACCTCCAGTGTGGCTGCTGGATGTAGATATGTCATCGGTGGGTAGTCATTGAAGTATCTGGGAAAATTTATCCATCATCGCATTCCTTTTTTTTTTAGGGCCTCCTCGAGCAATATTTTGATAGGATCTCCTACTCCCTGATATTTATTTTCATCCCCCATAGGCGTCTGTCGGGGTTTGCGAGGCTGATATTGTAAAGCTTGAACGAGATCGAGCCCTAACTCCTTATACCTGGACCTTGTTGGGGACATGCAAAGAAGGATCAAGAAAGAGAAGACCGCTATGATACCACTGATCTATATTTATACAGGAACATAACAGAATACACATCTAACCATCAATAAAAATATGTAGTGGAAATAACGCTTCATTTCATTATATCAAAGAACTAGAATTTGTTTACGGACAGAATGGAAATAAACTAGCTAGGGTGCTAGTATTTGATGTGGTGTATACAAGCCTCTAAAATCTATTAAATTGAGGTTCAATGGCCTATTTATTATTGAGAAATAGTGGAAAAACTAAACATCCAAAGACCTAACCCTAGTAGATGAAGCGCCAAAAATATGGGCCCAGTTTGGGTAAATTGCTACATAAACTTCCGTGGGACGTAATTTTGGCATACGATCTCCGTTGCATGTGAGAAACATCTAAGGAACTTCCATGTTGCTCCTGAATTTCCCAAGAAACATTGTTTAAGGCCTCAAAATGGCTCCAGAAGTTCAGGACCCATAAAAGTGCTAAAAATATTAAATTATGCTATAATTAAGGAAACTAAAAACCTGAAAGAAACAATGGTGGGGCCCCAATTGGAATAGGCGAGTGGCCACCAATATCCACCAGGATCAATTAGTTGGATTCCTTCCCCTCTGAGTCTTCAACATGAAACATTCCATATGTTGGGAAGACCACTACTCCTTATGAGAACATTGGGTCAGGTTTTTTCAAAGAGTCCTCTCTTATGGGAGTTTTTCCACTTTCGCTTCCGAATTTCGCCTCCGTAAATATGATTTCATCTGGTCATGGTCCATGGATTATTCCCAATCATTAAAATATTGAGATTCTTTGTGACATTATACCACTTAGCCCACTCGATATATCTTCACGGATTTCAACGCTGCATCGCAGATCAATAACCATTTGGTTTCGTCCCTAGACACTTATGCTCAATATCCCTAGTTTCGTTCTTAGGACTCTAAGGATCCCTTGAATGAGACTTTCCCCACTAATGAGAGTATCGTGAAGGTTGCAGGTTTTAACCATGAACAGAAATTATCTACACATGAATCTTATAACAGAAAATAAACAATAGCGAGAGCATAAAACATAAAACAGATAAACACAAATATTTTCCCCTGGATCGCAAATCGGGACCACCAGCTTGATTTTTCATTATATTCCTTTTAGTGTTACAACACATATATATACATGTTGAAGCATACATGAACCCTAATCCATTAACCCTAGATTAGAACATAAACCTAGTTTCCTTGACCGGATCTACAAAAATACCAAGGGCCGAAAACCATAGTACCCCAAAACCATGTGCAAAACTATGCACAAAACCATGGGCGCAAACGACGCGGACTACCCACTGGAAATTAAGGACCAAAAAATTTTCGCCGGGTCACTGCCCCGGACCCCTTGCGCCTAGCGCAAAGGGGGGTCTATCGCCCCCCCTCTTACACCCCCCCCCCCCGTGCATGCTTAGTTGTGGAAATACTATAACACATACCCAACATTCTCCCACTTGTTGTTTTCTTTCCACAGGGGGCCACAGGAGAGCTTAGTCATTGGCCCAATTCTTCAACACCCATTGTTTTTATACACCAAGAGAACTTTTGAGTGCTCACAGACTTCGTCAATGCATCTCCAACATTCTTCAAAGTGTCCACCTTTACCAGCAACACCCTTTTAGCCTCAACTATATCTCTAACAAAGTGATATTGAACATCAATGTGCTTTGTCTTTCAATGATAAGAAGGGTTCTTAGCCAAGAAAATTGCACTTTGGCTATCATAGTCTATCCTTATAGCTTGTTGTACCAACCCCATACTTGAACAAAATATCTACAACCGAACTTCTTCCTTGCTTGCATGAGTGGCTGCTGTGTATTCTGCCTCTGTAGTTGAAAGAGCCACTACAAACTGTCTTTTACTCAACCAACTAACTATGCCTCCAAATAGGCTAAACACATACCCACTTGTAGATATTCTTTAGTCCAGATCTCTAGCCCAGTCTGCATAAAAAAAACCACGAATTTCCAACATTCTTTCCAATCCTGGTCTTCCCTGGTAGCACAAGCCATAATCACTAGTGCCACATAAATATCTGAAAACCCGCTTCACTATTGCCCAATTCTCCTTCCCTGGGTTTGACATAAACCTGCTAAATACTCCCACTGCATGTGAAATTTCTGGTCTATTATAGACCATTGCATACATCAGGCTACCCACTACACTTGCATATGAAACACGGGACATATCCTCCTCTTCTTCTTCAGTCTTGGGACACTGTTCAGCAGATAGCTTTACACCTACAGGAATAGGAACATTCACCGGTTTACTATCCTGCATATTGAACCTTTGGAATATAGTTTCGACATACTTCCTCCAATTTAACCAGAGCTTCCCCTTTGTCTGATCTCTCTCAATTTCCATGCCCAAAATATATTTTGCAGCACCAAGATCCTTCATGTCGAATTTGGAGAACATTTGGGTCTTCAAATCCTGGATAATTTCTTTGTCATTTCCAATCAACAACATATCATCCACATACAAGACCAAATAAATAACATGGTCACCAATTAATTTAAAATAAACACAATGATCCTCTTTGCTTCTGGTGAAGCCAAGTCCCCGTATACAGGTATCAAATTTCTGATACCACATCCTTGGTGACTGTTTTAAGCCATATAGAGACTTCTTCAGCCTGCATACCAGTTCTTTCTTACCCTTCACCATAAAGCCTTCAGGTTGCTTCATGTAGATCTCCTCTTCTAGATCTCTGTGAAGAAAATTTTTCTTCATATTCGTCTATTCTATCTCAAAATAAAATGCAGCAGCAACAGATAAAAGTAATCTAATAGAAGTAAATTTGGCGACAGGAGAAAAAATATCACCAAAATCAATTCCCGGCACCTGGGAATAACCTTTTTCTACCAACTGAGCTTTGTATTTCTCCACCTTACCTTCTACATTCATCTTCTTCTTAAACACCCATTTTCTCTCGATGGGCTTCCTTCCAGCCGACAACTCCACTAGATCCCATGCCTCATTTTTGTGCAAGGATGCCATTTCATCAACCATGGCCTCCTTCCATATTTTTCCATCCTCTGAATCTACTACCTCCCTGACAGTTCTGGGATCATCATCAATTATATTTAAGGAAAAAAATAAACAAAAAGTAGATGGACTATACCTTTCTGGTTGCCTTCTTTCCCGAACTGATCTTCTAATAGCTGGAGTTTGTGGCTCTTCATCCTCTAAGTCTTCTTCTGTTGTAGAGTCTGATTCATCCTCCTTTGGCTCAAACTCTATCTTCTTAGGTTCCTTTGGTAAGAATTCATGTTGAACAACATCTTTCACTTCTCTAAACACCACATCTCGGATGTACACAACCTTCCTTGTTTCTGGGTTTCAAAGCTTGTAACTCTTTAAACAATCCTTATACCCAATAAAGATGGACCTTTCAGATTTATTATCGAACTTGGTCCTTTTATGCTTTGGAACATGTACATATGCATCACATCCAAATACCCTTAGATGTGAAAGAGAGGGTTTCTTACCAGTCCATACCTCATTTGGAGTCTTATCCTCCAACACTAATGAAGGTGATATGTTAACCAGATAGCATGCAGTCTCCACTGCCTCTGCCCATAATTCTTGTCCTAACCCAGTACCACTGAGCATGCTTCTTACCTTTTCCATCAATGTTCTTTTCATTCTTTCTGCAACTCCATTTTGCTAAGGTGTGTATGGAGTATTCTTCTATCGTGCTATACCACACTTCTTACATAACTCTTCAAATTCCTTCTTGCAGAACACCCCACCATTATCTATCCTCAGCGCCTTTATCTTCTTCTCTGTCTGGTTTTCCACCAGAGCCTTAAATTATTTAAATCTATCAAAAGCTTCAGATTTCTTCCTCAAAAAATATATCCATGTATTCCTTGAGAAGTCATCTATGAATGAAAAATAGTGCACAAACTTTCCCAGTGATGGAACTGACATAGGTCCAAACACATCACTGTGCACAAGTTCTAATATCTTATTTGCCCTCTTAGCACCAGAAGGAAAACTCACCTGATTCTGCTTCCCACATATAAAATTTTCACAGAAATTGAAATCCAAAGAGAAATTAGACATACCTTCTACCATACCATTTCTATGCAGTATCCGAAGGCCCTTCTCTCCAATATGTCCAAGCCTTTGATGCCATAGCATGGTATTTTCTCCAGAGACAGCTAGGCTTTCCCCTCCACATTCAGGAACCGTAGAACTATTACACCCATCGATAACAATGCTACCTTGTAGCTTATATAGAGTTCCAGTCTAAACTCCCTGCATTAATACCAGTTCTCCTCGAACCATCTTGCAGGAATATTTCTCGAACACTGTTTTTACACCTGCATCATCCATCTTGCTTACAGAAATCAGATTTTTGTCCAATGCAGGAATATTCAGAACACTGGGAAGTGTTCTAATCCTTCCACCTTGCAGCTTCAGCTTTACCTTTCCATGTTCGATGATTCTAGCCTTCCTATCATCCCCTAGGAATACATCCCGATGGGGAGTGAAGTTAAAGGATGCACCTGAGTCAATCAAACATGACTCATAATATACATGTGTATTTGAAGAAGAAGACAAATACACATCCCCACCTTCATCCGAGGTGGTTTTTGCCTCTACAGAAGGAGCATCATTAGATCCCCTTCCTTTCTTAGGAGCGTTAGATCTGCACTCCCTTTTGTAGTGCCCTTACTTTCCGCATTTCCAGCATACCTTTACAAACTTTCTAGCAGATTTAGATCTCCCTCTAGATTTTGATCTCCCACTCGAAACCTTATTATTGTTTCTGTTTTGGGACCTTCCTCTTACAAATAAGGCATCTCCATTCTGGCCCTCCATATTTCTCCATCTAATTTCCACTGACAACAAGGCTGAGACAATGTCATCAAAATTCAAGGTAGTTGTATTGCTACCTATTGCAATAACTAGACTGTCCCATGAGTCTGGTAGAGAACACAACAAACTGATGGACTTATCTTCATCTAAGATTTTAATATCAACAGATGATAGCTGACTTACCACAGTATTGAAGGCATTCAGATGCTCTTTCACTGAGTCTCCATCCTTCATCCTCAGGTTATACAAATTTTTCTACAGGAACAACTTATTCACTAGAGACTTAGATTGGTACAAAGTCCCAAGTTTTTCCCACAAATTATTCATCATAGCTTCCCTAGATACATTCAACAATAATGAATCTGAGATACACAACTGTATTGTGCTCTTAGCCTTCCGATCGAGGTTCTTCCAGTCTTCATCTGACATTGTCGTTGGTTTAGTACCTGGATCTACCGCGATCCACTGATCTTTATCCACCAGCAGATCCTCCATCTTGAGCTTCCATAACTCAAAACTCTTACCATTAAATTTCTCAATCTCTATCTTCCCACTGCTCGCCATCTTCTTTCACCGCAAGAATCGATCCTGCAGATCTCCCACTAAACAGGGTCTACCTCAGGCTCGAGCAAAAAAACCCTCAACAGCAAAGGTGTCCCCTTGAAGCCGAAATAGATCTGATACCAAATGTAGGTTTTAACCCTGAACAGAAATTATCTACACATGAATCTTATAACAGAAAATAAACAATAGCGAGAGCATAAAACATAAAACAGATAAACATAGAGATTTTCCCCTCAATCCGAAATTGGGACGACCAGCTTGATTTTTAAGTATATTCCTTTTAGTGTTACAACACATATATATACATCCCGAAGCGTACATGAACCCTAATCCATTAACCCTATATTAGAACATAACCGTAGTTACGTTGACCAGATCTACAAAAATACCAGCGACCTAAAACCATCGTACCCCAAAAGAATGTGCAAAACCATGCACAAAACCATGGGCGTGGACTACCCACAGGAAATTAAGGACCAAACAATTTTCGTTGCGGTGCTGCCTCAGACCCCTTGCACCTAGCACAAAGGGGGGGCTATCGCCCCCCCTCTTACCCCCCCGTGCATGCTTATTCGTGGAAATAATATAACACATACCCAACAAAGGTCATGTCTCTTGAAGAAACTCCATGGGATGATGGACATCATCGTTTGTCATTTCTCCCAATCCCAGGTGACATCTCCACTTGTGTAGGATCCCATGATTTTCTAGTACTGACTAACCCACTTTAGAATCCCAATTTGAGTCACGAATTTTTTTCCAAGGGAAAAATTGGAAATATCACTATGACCATTTCGATCGACCTCTTCGTTAAATTGGGCATTATCGAGAATGTGCATATCAGTGTATCTCATTCTCCTGATGAGATCAGGATCTATAAGGAAAATTTTCAAGATTTATGTGATGTATTCATGTGGTCCTATGAATAAATGTCCAACATTGATCCAAGTATCTTGGTGCATGAAATTCCCATTTATCCAGAGGCAAAGCCCATTTTCCAATGGATTTTCCCTGTGCATCTGAGAAAGGTCTCCGCTATTAAGGGTGAAATTGAAAAAATTCTTAAATATGGTCTTATATACCCCATACCCTTGATAGATTGGGTATCCAATATTGTTCCTATCAATAAGAAGCAGGGGACCATTAGGGTTTGTGTTGATTACCGAGATATCAATCGAGCTTGTACTAAGGAAAATTACCCCACTCCATTTATCGATCACATCATTGAAGAATGTGCCGGGAGTGAGATATTTTCCTTTGTGGATGGTTTATCTAGCTACAACCATATTAACATTGTTGCTGTTGATCAGCACAAAACCGTTTGATTTTTCCATGGGGGAATTTTGCCTATAAGAAGCTCCCTTTCGGCATGAAGAATGCCATAGTAACCTTCCAATGAGCTATGTCTTATGGATTCCATGACATCAATCACATATTTTAGCCATATTTCAATGACAATCCTGCTCATTTTGTAAACTTTGAAATCACCCAGAGAACCTTAGAGCTATCTTCTTACGTTTTGCACACTATATTATCAAGTTAAATCCTCATAAGTGTGTCTCCTATGTCGAATGAGGAAAAATCCTACGCTTTGTGGTGTCTAAAGAAGGAATTTTCATCGATCCTCTCAAAGTCAAGGCAATCATCAACTTGCCTCCTCCTTCTTCCATTCATCAACTACAAAGTTTGTAGGGGATAACTAATTTCCTCCAACAATTCGTACTGAATTACGTTGAGCTTGCCAAAGCCTTTTCGCATTTGTTGAAAAAATGAATCCCATTATTATGGGATGAAATTTCTCATATCTCTTTTGATGTAGTAAAGCTAGCCCTCACCATAGCTCCATTATTGCATCCTCCCAATTATCATCACGACTATTGCTTGTAATTGGTCGCCATCGAAAACACTATTGGCATGGTGTTGGGTCAGGATGATGACAATGGTTAAGAACATGTAGTATACTACTTGAGCCGTAATATATTTGATACTTAGACCCTCTTGTGTAACCAGCTCCAAAAATAGAAGAAAAGAGATATCAAAGCCTTAGAAATAAGCCACTTCGAGGGGGAAACCTCCAATACATTACATAAATGAACAATACTTGATTGATACAATTTACAAAACCTCCTTTCTATATATAGGAGTCCATGGGGCCATAATGTAATCCTAGTGGGGCCACAATGTAATCCTATCCGACCTAACAATAATAATTTAAGGCACAATAATAACAATATGGGGGTTACAAGGGTACAATAATAACAATAAGGGGGTTACACTAACAACAATAAGGGACTATACTAGTAATATAGGGACCTAACATGCCCCTCTCCTTCAAAAAAGTGTTGTCCTCAATGCTTGAGTAGCTCTGGGTGCTTCTGTATAAAATTCTCATCCTCCCATGTAGAATCTTCAGTGGGTAAGTTCTTCCACTTAATGAGATACTCTGAAATTGATCGATTCCATAGCTGTCAAGTTCTTATTTTCATGACCTCTTCCAGTTCCAATATGATTTTTCCTTCCTCATCAAGTTCTGGCAATATTGTTTGAACTGGAAGATTTTCACCTATAACCTTCTTTAAGCATGAAACATGGAAAACTGGATGCACTCGCGAAGAAGCAGGAAGCTCCAATTTGTATGCCATAGTACCAATCTCTTGCAACACCTTGTAAGGACCATATTACTTTCGTGATAATTTATTGTCCTTCTTATATTTCTTGAGGAAAATTTTTTTGTATGGTTGTAGCCATAAAAATACCCAATCTCCTACATCAAAACTTCTCTCGCTGCGATGTTTATCTGCCTGTTGTTTCATTCGGTTTTGTGCCAAATTTAGGTTATCCTTTAAGAGTTGGAGAAATACTTGTTGATGCTCAATGTGATCTTCCACTGCTTGAACCTTCGAATTTTCCCTTAAATATGATGTGATGGATGGTGGATGATATCCATAAAGTGCCATAAATGGGGTCATTTTTGCTGTTGTATGGAAGGAAGTGTTATACCACCATTCAGTGAGAGGTAACCACTTGACCCATTGTGTTTTTTTATCAGATACAAAACAACTAAGATATACTTCGAAACATTTTTTTACTCTCTTATTTTGACCATCAGATTGAGGATTATAAGATGAGCTATGAACTAATTGAGTACCCAAACAAGAAAATAACTCTGTCCAAATATTTCTAGTAAAAATGGGATCTTTGTCGCTCACAATAACCCTTGGGCTTCCATGTAGCTTTTGAATTGTGTCCATAAATGTAGTATCAACTGTACTTGCTTTAAATGGATGAGATAAAGCACAAAAGTGTGCATACTTGGTAAGTCTATCAACTACCACCATGATGACACTCGTTCCTTTTGACTTAGGTAAATCTTTGATAAAATCCATTGAAATCTCCTCCCAACATTGACTTGGAATGGATAAAGGTTGTAGGAGTCTCAGGGTCTTAATTTTCTCAACTTTATTCTACTAGAAAACTAAACATTCCGCCACAAAATTTTGAATATCAGATTTAAGGCCATCCCAAAAAATTCTTTCTTGACCCTGTGGTAAGTTTTTAAAAATCCCGAGTGTCCTCCTAAAGGAGAAGTGTGCAATTCCAAAAGAATATTTTGTTTTAATTGTGAATTATTACAAAGATATAAGCGATCTTTGTACCATAAGGAATCATTTTTCCAACTAAATGTGTCAGATGTACTAGGATCTTGCTGCAAATTTTGAATGAGTGTCGATACATCTTTGTCCTTATTCCATTCATCTCTTGCTTCGGTTATCCAATATGGTTGGATAATAGAAATGGCACAAAGAAATGCTTCCGCCTCTTCATTATTTCTTGAGAGTGCATCTGCAACAACATTAAGCTTTCCTTTTTTGTAGATTATTTAAAAGTCATAACCCAACATCTTTGTGACCCATTTTTGCTACTCTTTTGAAGATAGTCTTTGTTCCAAAAAGTGTTTAAGGCTATCATGATTAGTTTTTACCTTGAAGTGTCTTCCCATTAGGTAAGCTCGCCATTTCTTTAGTGCATGCAGTATTGCTAACGTTTCATTCTCATAAATAGGTTTATGTAAATACTTTCCTTTGATCGGAATACTTTCAAAAGAAATGGGTCTTCCTTCCTACATTAAAATAGCATCAATTCCATTTCCTGAGGCATCACATTCCACAATAAAGGTTTTTGTGAAGTCTGGCGTAGCTAAGACTGGTGCTTGACACATTGCCTCCTTAAGATGTTCAAAGGCCTTAGTTGCTTCAGGAGTCCATGAAAATGCATCTTTCTCTAGTAATTTTGTTAGAAGTGTTGCTATTATCCCATAATTCTTAACAAACTTGCGATAATACCCTATTAACCCGATAAATCGTCGCAACTGCTTTATGGTTGTGGGGACTTTCCATTCCTTAATGGCTTTACTTCTTTTAGGGTCTACCTTAACACCCTCGTGAGATATAATATGACTCAGATATTCCACCTCTTGTACTCTAAAGAAACATTTGGATGTTTTTTCATATAATTGTTTCTCCTGCAATAGTTTGAACACCCTATCAACATGTTCAACATGATCCTTCCAAGACCTATTGTAGCTTAGTATATCATCAAAAAATACTAGTACAAATTTTCTAATGAAGGGTTTGAAAATGGAATTCATCAACCCTTGAAATGTAGAAGGTGCATTGGTAAGGCCAAAAGGCATGACCAAAAATTTATAATGACCCTCATGAGTTTGAAATGTTGTTTTTGGAATATCTTCAGTCTTCATTCTAATTTGATGATTTCTTGAATGAAGATCCAACTTGGTAAAATAAATTGCTCCATGTAATTCATCAATCACAGGAATGGGAAATTTATCTTTAATGGTGAGCTTATTGAGCTCCCTATAATCCAAAAACATTCGCCATGATCCATCCTTCTTGTGTACCAATACTACAGGAGCAGAGAAAGAACTTTGACTAGGTTGAATTATACCCGTCTCTAACATTTCTGCAATCATATGTTAAATTTCGCTCTTTTGGACATAAGGATATCTATAAGGCCTGATGTTTGGAGGAACACTTCCTGGAATCAAATGAATAGTGTGATCATGATCACGAATAGGTGGGAGTCCTTTGGGAGTTTCAAACACCTTGGAATGATTGTCCAAGACTTGTTGGAGATCTGCAGAAATAGATGATTTTGATGTTGGAACCTCTAGTGAGCATAATTGTGTAATTACACCTCATTGTTCTTTCTTTAGAAGCTTTGTCATGATATTAGAGCTTATTATCCTTCCCGGCTTCCCCGCAATACCCCGTAATTCGACTTCCTTTCCTTCTGAAAAAAAATTCAAGAAAATTTCTTGAAAATTAAAAGCTACCGTCCCCAAAGATTGTAACCATTGTACTCCTAGTACAACATCAACACCTCCCATAGGAATGGAAAGAATTGGACTATTCAATACATATTCCCCCATGTTTAGCTTGATATTATGGCATTTTCCAGAGCAATTTATAGTTCCTCCATTTGCAACCATCACTTGACATTCTGGTGTTGGGTATAGGAAACAATTTAATTCCTTGGCTACCTTACAATGAATAAAATTATGGGTGCTACCTGAATCAATCAACACTATTACCTTTTTCTTCTTGATATGTCCCTCTATCTTGAAAGTTTGAGGAGTGGTAATTCCTGCTAGTGCATTACATGATATGGTCGGATTCATTTCCTCCCCTTCTATGGTTGGTTCCTAGTGTATATCCTCTTCTTGTTCATTTTCTTCTTCATCTTCACAATCTATGTAAAATAATTTCTTCTCAGCACACTTATGAACTTTAGTGTATTTGCTATCACAACTATATCAAATCCCTTTTTCTCTTTTTTCTTCCAATGGTTGTGGTTTCAACCTTGTAGTTTGTGGAAATCTAGGCATAGCAACACTTCCTTCTTTATAGAAGTGAGTGGTAGGCTTCCTTGTCACCATAATTTTACATTCAATTTTTCTTGCCAACTTGAATGTCGTATCCAATGAATCGGGTTCCAAAACGCGAACTTCATGTTGGATGTTATCCTTTAAAGTGCCTATGAAAATATCAATCATGTGTTCCTCTAGAAAATTAGTTACCCTTATATTCAATTTTTGGAAGTCCTCAATGTGCTCCCCCACTAAGCCCTTTTGTTTCAGTTTTATCAATTGGCTAAAGAAGGTGTTGCTCTTTGTGTCCTCATAATGTGCTATCATTTCCTCCATAAAAATTAACCAAGTGACAATTTTTTTATGGGAGAAAATCCATCGATACCATACAAATGTATTTTGTTCTAAATGTAAAGTTGCAATGCGTACCTTTTGTGTGTTTTGCACGTTATGGAGATCAAAATATTGCTCCATATGTAGTATCCATGTTACAGAATCCTTTCCTTCAAACTTCCTCATCTCCATTTTTGGAATATGGGGGTTCCTCCCACCAACATTAGAGTTTATGAAATCATGATTAACATTTATTTTGTTCTCATCATGAGTTTGTTCTACTATCTTTTCACCATTATGAAACATTTATTGTATCAACTTTGTCAAACCTTCCATGTCTGCTTTTAGATCATTATTCATGCTTTCCATGTTGTATTTCATGTCATACATCTTAGATTCCATGCTATCCATCTTAGCTTCCATGCCTTTCTTCAAAACTTCCATTTCATTTTTTGTTGCTCTTTGCGAGAGCGAAATTAGGTGCACATGCTGTTGTAATTTTGATATATCATGTTGCAATTATTCATCTTCATGAGTCATAGTAGAGCCTTTTGAAGGCTTAATGGGTGTTGAATTATTTTTACAAGGAATATTTTAGAACCAAATACTGATATATATTCTACAATATGCCCTTGGAATCAATTCAAATTGATTCTTCAAACAAGACTTACGCAATTTGGAAAAAAATACACACCTTTTTCTTGCTTTTGAGCAGCTCAATATTGAAATTGGATTATCTCTTGTGATTGTATAGCTTCAATATTTGAATTTTGGTACCAATGTAGCTCTCTAAATTCTCTTTTGAATGCCATAGGTCTGACCTGATTTGGATTCTCCAAGACAAAGTTGTGTCCAATCTCCTACAATGACCTAATTATGGACTAGTTTAGTAGAGCGAACTTGTATGACTTTCCACGTGTCACTTTTCATCCTTCAACTCTGAAATTGATAGCCAAGAAACTATAGTCCATTTACTTGTGACCAATTTTTACGGTACTCCAATCCGATGCTCAGAGAGAGATTTATGAATCTTTTCCCATGATCACCTCTTTGAGATGAAATTTGGGAGCCTGAAAAAGCACTACCTTCCACAGATCATATCTCCGAAAATATTGCGAACCAAGCTCTAAATTTTTTTGACGAGTTTCCTTAGGATTTTGGCTTCGTACCCTAAAAATTTCAGATTCTGAACCTTTATATATAAAAAAATTTAGCGTAAATTCCACGATGACCTGTTTAGAGCAGCGAAACCTTAGAATCCAAATCCTCTAATACCAAATGTTGTGTAACCAGCTCCAAAAATAGAAGAAAAGAGATATCAACGCCTTAGAAATAAGCCCCTTCGAGGGGGAAACCTCCAATACATTACATAAATGAAAAATTCTTGGGTGATACAATTTACAAAACCTCCTTTCTATATATAGGAGTCCATGGGGCCATAATGTAATCCTAGTGGGACCACAATGTAATCCTAGCCGACCTAACAATAATAATTTAAGGGCACAATAATAACAATATGGGGGTTACAAGGGTACAATAATAACAATAAGGGGGTTACACTAACAACAATAATGGACTATACTAGTAATATATGGACCTAACAGACCCAGTATGCTCATGTAGATAAACTTGCATTGGATATGGTTCATGACGTTCAATGTTTCCATCACTACATTCTCTTGCGTAAAACCCTAATTATTTCTAATTTCAACCCCATGACTTACATTCTCACATGTAAATTACTTGGGGGAAAATACTCAAAATGGATCATTATACTACAAGATTTCAATTTATAATTCACTACAGCTAAGTCGAAGAAATAATTGGTCTTTGCCTAGTTGATTTGTGATCTTCTTACTATGAAAGATCCCACTCCTTTCGATGAGTCCATCCTCGATGAGAATAAATTTCTCATTAGTACTTGTGATCCATGGTATGGGGACATCATCGTATATCTCCGAACCCAAACTTATCATCCAGAGCTATCGCACTATGAGCAAAGACAAATTCGCTATCAATCCCAACCATATCGCATCATTGGGGACACCCTCTATAATACTAATGTTGAATCTATCCTCCATCATTATCTTACTCTTGAGGAAGATGGGAAACCTTTGAATGATTGACACTCTGAGGCTTCTGTTGGTTGCATGCCTAGTTACGCCACTGCTCAGAAGATCCTTTTTGCAGGTTGTTTATGGCCATGTTGACGGGAAAATTTGTCCGGCCAACAGTAGGGGATCTCCCCGGTAAAAGGTCCCAATTAGACCTTAAACCGTTTGGAGTAGGGATCCCATCCGGGGTGTGGGTCTGGCTACCGCTTAAGATGCCTTCCCTTCTGGTTTCAAAAGAACCTGATCAAACGTGCGGACACACACTTATTCATAGGATACGAAATACATGATTGATGCATGGAACGTGTCTACAACACTATGCGTAGCAAGAGAATGAATAAAACACATACGCCCGAAGAGATGAAGTTAACGGCACGTCTTTGGGGTCATGCTTGCAAAGTTATCTTACCACGGAAGAAATAGTTTTTAATGGCAAGATCCCTCCTTACTCCTGAAAGATAAAATAAAATGCTAATAGACAAAGGTATTAACATTCATTTAGAAAGCGATAAAACTGAACATCATTAACACAAGCATAGATAAACATGATGCATAAATGATATTATTAGAAATGCAGTTTCATTAATCATAGGATGTTCTGAAACTGTTCAAGAAATACACATAGTGTTGTCACAGCAAAATACATCATCCGACAAAGGGGTTTTAGCAAGTATTCGTATTCATATGCCTAAGAATATGGTCTTTCAATACAATACAATGTAGCTCTTGAGTCTTCCAAAAAGAAAAATCCCTTATTACTTTCCCCGTAGGGAGTTTTATAGCACAAAACTTGCCCTTTGGGCTTCCCGACTTTTCGTCTGCCTGCCTGTTGAGTTGCCTTGCGACCTTGAAGAGGTTGCGACCTGCGACTTGTCTGGTATGCGTGACTTGCGACCTTGATACGCAGTGCGACCTGCGACTTGTCCTGTTGGTGCGACCTGCGACCTGGCTCTAACTGCTGCACATGACTTGCTGCTACCGGGCTGTGGAGATGGACGCGCAATGTTGATGTCAGGGGCGTCAATCTGTTGCTCCTTGAGAAAAACTTGCCATGTTCGGTACTCTGCCGCTATGGGGGAAACCAGAGGGACCTCCTCCTTCAATCGATGCATGCATTCCAAAGCATTTGGTACTAAGGTTTCCCTTTTCTGTGAGATATGATTTGAAAGCAAGGCAAGCTTGGTATAAATCCACGCTGGAGTGGCAATAAATTGACTCAGATTTTCTTGAGATGCTGAGGGCTCCGGAGCAGCAGCGGCTTGCTTGATAGGCTGCAAAAATGACTGGATGTCCTGATCCACTTGTTCCCAGGTTTTCTCTTCGTTCAATGCCCCAAGCGACGGAATGTGGTGCAAAGTGTGCATCGAGTCAATGCCATTGATCAGGTGGTTGTATGAAGACATTACTTTGTCCAGGTCCTTAGACAGTTTGTCCTTAGATTGTATTGCCATACGGAGCTGAACCTTAGCATCCTGTGTATGAATCCAATCCCTCTTGGGAAAATTTTCAGGTGCCTGAGGGTATTGTACTGTCCAGCCCATCATCCTGTCTAAGGCCTGTGAGGCCTCCCCGAGCTGCTCGTGCTTTTGCTTGGTTTCTGCTCGTGGTCTTACCAATGGGGCGACTGTTTGTTTGATGGTGAAAATTTCTCCATACACCTGCCTCATGGTTACTTCTAACACTTCACACTCCTTGAAAATGGCCAGTGGGACTTCATTTACCGTTGGAGCTTGGTTTCGAAGTTGTTGAACTTCTGCTCTCAACTCTGCTTTCTCCTGCTCTGCTCTTTTCTCGCGCTGCTCAGCCGCTTGCAGTCTATTTTGTAGAGAGACTATTTCTCTACTCATTCTGGTTACGTTCTCTTCCGTGGCTGCGGCGAAAGCAGTACCCGTTGATGCTATCATTACAGGATTAGTCCTGGTATCAAGGACTATGTCTTTACCTGTTGCAACTGTGGATGTGGCAGAGGGACTTTGCGCCAATGACCTTCTTTTCTCTTGCTGGATTTTGAAAGAGAATTGATCGAAAGTGAGTCTGGTGAGGTCGAATACATCCTCTTCCTACCCCTGGGGGGATCTAACATCAGACAGCTTGGTACCGCCCAGAGGTATGTCGAGGGGATTTACCTCGATATCTTCCAGCATGTCATCCTCCCTTTCTTCTGTGTTCTTTTCCTCTTCTTCCTTTCACCGGTGTTCAGCTTCTGCTGCTATTTCTATTTCGGCCTTCCTCTTCCGCTCAGCTGCAGCAGCCTGTTCGGCCTTCTTTTGGCACTCAGCTTCCGCAACCTGTTCGGCCTTCTTTTGGCGTTCAGCTTCTGCTTTGTCCAGCTCTACCTTAAGGGCCCGTTCTGCTGCGGCCTGTGCCTCCTTTCCCTCCTTTTCTTTCCTGGCCTCCTTGGCCTGCTTCTTCTTCTGTGTTGCTATTTCACTCTTTTGGCATGCTTCCTCATCCTCTTTTATCTTCTTTTCCCTTTCTTGCTGGGCTTTTGCTTCTGCTTCTTTCTGTTGGATGGATGGGGTAAACCCTGTGTTGGTCCGAGATTTCTTGGGTAAAGAGGAAGAGGAACCTCCTAACTGACGACTTCTGTCTTCTAAGCTATGATCATCTAGATCTTCTTGGACTATGTTTACTCCCGGAGCAAATTGTCTCTCAGCACTATACCAGTTCCTTCTCTCGTCTTCTGCCGGGCGCTCAATATGCTGATAAGTCCATTTGAATTTAGCTTTCAGGCAGTGTTCAGGAACTATTCTCTCCGGGTCATATGTTCGGTGTTCAAGTGCCCCAAGCTGATAAATTTTCATTGCTTCTCCCTCTGCTGCTACTTACCTGAAGTCTTTAACTGTGCATGCGCCAATGGTGAGGGGTAGCGTGGGCCACGGCTTCTTCTTACCTTTAGACAGGACGCTGGAGAAGCCTTGAGACATCTGGAAGCATACTTCCTGGATGAGCATTTTGTCTGTCACAAAGCGAGGCATAGCATGTGGTGCCCTGTAAGATCCAAAGACTCGCATGAAGGTATACCCGGGGAAAGGGAACCAGTGTGCCACTTTGACTAGAGTCTCCTTGGCCCACCAAGACATGCAAGGGGCATCTTGGCCAAATAAGTGTCTATATAGAGAGAGAATAAACACTTGGGAGATCTGATCTATATCCTGTTTGTATTTGGACTCCCAAAATACCTTGAGTTGCAGATGAATTGCACGTGACTGCTCGGAATCCCAGTTGTGTGCCCATCCTTCAAAGTGTACTCTTGCGCAGATAGCATCTAGTAGGTAAGAGGCCATGTAAAATTCGGTAGGTGTTCCTTCATCCGGGGCCAGTGCCGCGTTCAAGTTGGTCTGCATTGAAGTCATCAATATGCCTGCCCAGTTGAAACGGGTGCCATGTGTTGTCACATACTCCATGATGGTAGCCCAACTACCGCTAAAAGTGGAGCAATCCGGGGCGCCGTACAGCCTGCAAAGCATGGCGGCAACCAATTTATAAACCTTCCTCAGGCTAGCCACCAGGTATTCTTGGTCTTTCTTGACCTTGAACTTCTCGGGCTCTTCCCACCATTGCCTAATAGTATCAACTATCGGAACAACGTGAGCAATAGCCCATTCTGGAGTGAAATGCTCATCCGGGCGAGGTAATGAGTAGTAGAGGTGAGCATCCGCGCCTACGAGCATAGCGAAAGCCCTTCCTTCGCTGTCTCGGATCATAAACTTCTTAGGATCCGTCTTTTGTATGATCCAATCTATCACCTCAGGACACAGAAATATGGCTGGATGCGCCCCTGCCAGATGTAGTTTGGACTTCTTGACTGCCAAGTATATTTCCTGGTCTGGGAGATCTTTTGGAAATTCCTCTTCCGGTATGGCGAATTCATGATACACTTGGTACCATCGCATACTGTCATCTTTTGCAAAGGTACATAGTGTATCCCTGTATATTGGGGGCGGGGACACTACTTCCAGCTCATCAATTTCTTCCACCACTTGCTTGTCCTTCCTCCGAGATAGCGGGGGCGCCATGTCACTAGAATATGATAAAACAGGTATGCACTCTATGTATTCTTGAAGTTCACCTGTCAAATTCATAAAGGAATCCCAAGATAAGAACGACATGATGATATAAAACCAGTTACAGTTTAGTGATGAAATTTAGCTGTGACATGTAAAACTGGGTTACTGGTTTACTGGGTCGCTGGGTCGCGGATTGCAAGAAAAAGGTTCGGGCGCGACCTTACGACCTTGCGACCGGGTCGCTGGGTCGCTGGGTCGCAACTCTCCAAAAAAATGGAAAATGCGACCTTGCGACCTCGCGACTAGGTCGTCGGGTCGCTGGGTCGCAGATTCCCGAAATCTGGAAAAATGCGACTTTGCGACCTGGCGACTAGGTCGCTGGGTCGCAGGTCGCGATAAGGCTTGCCGGGGGGTTTTGCGCGTGCGCGGCCGTGAGTCTTCTTTTCTCCCTCCTCTTGAGGATTTATAAGCTGGCTGGGTCCAGGCAGAGCTGAGGAATGGTTTTAAGAGCAAGGGGCAAAGCTACGAGAGTTTGAACCAGAAATGTGGTGAGGTTTGACATTTGTGGAGAAAGCGGATTCACAAAACACTCAAAAAATATAAAAGCTCAGACAAAGGGAAATTTAAAGGCCTAAGGGGACATGGGTTTGGCAAGAAATGCTCATAATGGAAAAAGCAGGAGGAAATGGCAACTTACCCGGGAAAATCGCGCCATTCGAGCTGTTAGAGGCGTTTTCTTTCAAATCGTTGAATGTGTAAAATGCGACCTGGCGACCTCCCTTATATAGAAGGTCACAGGTGTGGGCAATTAATGCGGGTCGCTGGATCGCAAATCAATTAATTCCAGAGTTTTGCGACCTTGCGACCTTGCGACCTGGCGGCCTGGGGTCGCGGGGTCGCAAGGTCACTGGGTCGTACTTTTCATTAAAATTGTATATTTGCGACTTAGCGACCTGGCGACCTGGCGACCTGGGGTCGCTGGGTCACAAGGTCGCTGGGTCGCACTTTTCGTTTAAGCTGGGGATTTGCGACCTTGCGACCTGGCGACCTGGGGTCGCGGGGTCGCGGTTTTCATCAATAGTTTAACTTTGCGACTTGGCAACTTGGCAACTTAATAGTTTCTCTTTAGTTTTAAGGGGCTCCAAAAAATTGAAATGGTGATCTTTTTGGAGGGTGTTGTAGGGGCTACAACAAATGGCGATTCACTGGACGAACTCAGAGTCTCTGCTGATAGTTAGTCTTCGCGGGGGGAGGGAGGGGCCTATGCTGACTGTTTTCTTTTACCTTGTGGTTGACATTTCCTAACCTTTGGCACCTCGCTAGGTTGTTCAATCTGCTGGCCTGTTTGGGCACCATTCAACCAAATTCATTTCTTCAGGTCTTTGGACTGGAAGGGTTGGAGAACTCTAGGCGGCCACAGGGTCTGGTACGATTATTTTGTCCTCATCGTGTTGCTCCGCTGCCAGCGAACCTCTCGGTCCCGGCGGAGTCACTGCCTAGGAATCGTGAACGTTGCTCCGCTGCCAGCGAGCCTGGTCAGTACCCCGGCGGAGTCGTTACATCACCTCTCTGCGCAGGAAGCCTTTCTCAATCCTTTACCCTTTATTAGTGTGCTATTGCACTTATTTTGAATGTGCCTGAGGCACTTATTTAGATGTGCTCGTGGCACTTATTAGAGATGGAAATTTAGCCTGGGCAGATGAGGGATCCCGACTTATTTTGCTGGTAGAGAGGTTGTTCCTGGTCTGGTGTGAGGACTTTGGTTTTTCCCAGATACCCTGTTGTAGCCTAGAGTACCTCTTTTCCCTTCTGGTCTGGTTACCTCTCACACTGTATTTTCTTTTGCGGACACCCTCTCAGGCTGGCGAGGTAAGCTTCCTGCTTGATGCCTCGAGTTCGGTGATATGCTACCCTTAGGTGCAGATAACAAGCAAGCTTTTGCCGCCTTTGAGTTTATCAGAAAGGGATTTCCATCAGCATAGAACCTATCGCAGTGTGCCAATTGCGTGGCTCTAACAAATCCTTCCTCAAAATTTTATTACTATATACATACATACATATATATATATATATATATATATATATATATATATATATATATTTGTAAACAAGTATGAGAGAAGAAAATATGGTACAAGGATAATATAGCCCTCTAGAGGCAACTAGGTGAAATAGTGTTTGAGGTCATGCCCGTTTACCGGGAGGACCTCGACTCGTCCCTCAAGGGTTTGCAATCTAAATGTGTGGGATCCTATCTTCTCATTAATTTGGAAAGGGCATGTCCAAAGTGCTTGGAACTTGGAATGCTTCCCCTTTTCCTCATGGGCTTTATCCCATTTGAGGACCAAGTCTCCTACTTCAAAATTTTTGTTCCCTGCGGACTTTTTATCAAACCATCTTTTGATTCGGCTCTGATGGATGGCAAAATTTTCCCAGGTCTTTTGCCTTTCTTCCTCCAATTTCAGCAAGGTGTCGATTTGAGTCTGCAAGGTAGGGCACGAGGTACCATGACATTCTTGGGACAGTTGGAGGGCTGGGAGAGATAGACGAGAAGGAAGAACATCTTCTTTTCCATACACGAGGAAAAATGGGGAGGTGCCTAAAGAGGACTTGGGAGTGATACGGTCAGCCCACAGTGCATTGTGAAGGGCATTGTGCCAGTTGCGCTGGTGGGATAGCAGGGTCTTCTTAATAATACGGATAAGATTCTTGTTAGTGGACTCAGCTAATCCATTTCCCTGGGGATAGTAATTTGCAGAATGTTTCAGAATAATACCATTTTCCAGCGCAAAATCATATAATTTAAAAGATGAGAAATAAGTCGCATTATCGAAAACTAAAGAAGTTGGAACGCCAAACCTAGTAATGATGGAATGCGTGAGGAATTCTATTACCTCCCGATCATTGATTCGGCGTAAAGGTGTTGCTTCAACCCACCTGGTGAAGTAATCAGTAGCTGTAAGGATATACCGATGTTGTTTAGAAGAGTGAGGTGTGATTTCACCAATTACATCCAAACCCCACTGTTGGAAAGGTTCCTCTACTGCTACTGAGAGTAAGGGGGTGGCTGGCCGTGCTTCTCGGTTGGCGAACTTCTGGCACTGAATGCATTTCCGAACATATGCATGCGCATCTCTAAAAAGAGTAGGCCAATAGTATCCTGCGCGCATTATCTTATGGGCAGTAGTATCTCCGGCAAAATGACCTCCAGCTGGTCCGTCATGCAACTCAGTTAAGATTTTCTGCGCTTCGTCAGTTTCCAAGCAGCGTAACAGGACCCCATCGTGGTGTTTCTTGAACAACTTACCTTGGATCAGTTGGTGAGATGCGGCTTTGAGTCTTATTGCGCGTTTCTGCCGGGCAGTAAGAGCAGGGTCCATGGTGCCTTGGGCCAAATATCTTGAAAAGTCAGAATACCAAGAAGGGCTACTTTGCTGAGGCACATGGTCGCTTTGATACATGTCGATCTCTTGTTCCCAACATTCCTCTTCAATTTCATGAGCACTTGCAGCCTCCGCGGCCATTTGGCATAAGCCCTGTCCTTTAACGGTATGTGCCGGTTTAAACTCTAAACTGTATTCTTGCAAACACGCCACCCAGTTGCCCCGCCTTTCGCCTAGCTCTTGCTGCACGAAAAGTGAGCGGACTGCTGGGTGTGGCACAAAAACCATGACGTGATTTTTCAAGATGTAGGGCCTAAAATGTTTTACCGCCTTGTAGACCGCATAGGCTTGCTTGTCAATTTCTGGATAGTTTAACTCAGCTCCCTGTAGACCGGTGCTCATGAAGGAAATGGGCCATTCATCGTTGTTTCCATCTTTCTGCGTAAGGACGGCCACAAGTGAGGAATCTGAAGCAAAAGTATATAGGATAAAATCTTTGCCAAAATCTGGACTTTGTAGGGAGGGAGCTTCAGCTATAGCTTGTTTGATTTTGTCAAAGGCCTCCCTTTCCGGTAGGTTCCATTGGAACATGGCATTCTTTTTTATCATTCCTTGTAATGGCTTGACTATCTGTGCGAAATCTAATATAATTTTTCGTACGAAATTGATCTTCCCCAAGAAAGATTGCATCATTTTTTTACTCCTGGGAGGAGGAATTTGAGCAATGGCTTTCACCCGTTCTGGATCGACGATAATACCTTTTTTAGTTATGATATGGCCTAGAAAATTTCCTTCTGCCACGGCGAAAACGCTCTTCTTTGGGTTAAGTGAAATTCCATATTTTCTACATCTTTCAAAAATTTGCCTGAGGTGGTGTATATGGTCACCTCGGTGTTTTGAAAACACGATGACGTCATCTAAGTAGACCACCACACTTTGGCCTATCAGCCCCCTGAAGGCTATATCCATGGCCCTTTGGAAAGTTTCCCCTGCGTTGATTAATCCAAAAGGCATATGTCTGAATGCGAAAGTTCCCCACTTGGTTCGAAAAGTGGTCTTCAATCTATCCGGTTCAGCTACCAGCACTTGGTTGTAGCCGGAGAAACCGTCTAATAGGGAGAACATTTCAGACCCAGACACGGCTTGTAATATCTTTTCCATGGGTGGCACCAGATAGTTGTCTCTGTTTGAGGCACGATTCAGATTGCGGAAATCTACGCACAAACGGATCTCGCCAGACTTCTTTCATACAGGTACCAAATTTGACACCCATGTGGAGTGACGGATTTTGAAAATAATTCATGCATCCAAGAGCTTCTTGAGTTCTTTCAGAATCAATGGTTCCAGAGTAGGATGTACTTTTCTAAGCTTTTGCTGGAATGGTTTTGTGCCTTCCTTCACGGGTATAACATGTTGGATAATTCGAGTATCATACGTACGTAAGTCATCATATGTCCAAGAAAATACGTCACGATACTTGCGAAATAGTTGGGTGAAAGCCTGCACCTCCTGGGTGGTGCAGTCTTTCCCCAGGTTGACGAACTTAGGATTAGCTTCTGATCCCAAGTTCACTTGTCGATGGGCCAAGATGGAGCTTTTCACTTTGGTATTCGGGGGCCCTCAAAAACGACTCTGCAGATCAAAGAGTTTCTCAAGTGACACTACTCCCTTTGGCATGGGTTTCCCTCTGTGTTTCTCAAACTCTTCCTGCACAGCTTAGTCGTCATCATCTTCATCTATTGCGGCATCTTTGAATGTTTCTGAGTTACACATAAACTCTAGTACCTATTGATCATCATCAAAGACGCGTAAGTTAGTAATATTGTCTGGCACAGAGGGTTTATATATAATTTCAATAGAAAAACCGTCCCTCAAAGGGGTGAATCTAGCAACAGCATTAGGCAGAGTATCAGCTGCTGCATTTTGCATCCTAAGGATAGATTTAATTCCAAATGCATCAAAACCAGAAATCAATCGCCATACCTCTTGTTGATACGCCTTTAAATGTGGAGATAAACAGTGAATAGTGTTGCGTACCTGGCGGGTGATAATCTCGGAATCTCCAATGACCTATAAGCATTTTACCTTCAAATCCAGCGCTTTCTTAAGTTCGAGGATTAATGCCTTGTACTCAGTAGAGTTTTTGGTGCACTGGAACTCTAGTTGGCATGAGATTAAGTATTTATTCTTGTGTGGGTCAAGCAATATGCAACCAGCACCGGCTCCGTCATGGGTCTTGGAACTGTCATAATACAAGGTCCACATGTCACTTTCTGGCTCCCTCGGGGTACTAGGTTGTGGAGGGGTTCCTGCTGATGGTGAGTCATGGATAACTTGCTCCTCTGTGACAAGTGCTAGTTCAGATTGGACTTCGGGGCCTACGGAAGACTGAGGGGGTTGGTAGCATCCGAATATTGCTTCCAGAAAGCACATGCCAAGTTCTTCTTGTGCAAAGCTGATGGGTTCATTAACGGCATCCAAATTAGTGATGGTGTGTTTCATATAAGGTTCACTTTCGACCCTGATTTGATTATTCCACCCCTTGTAAGGAAGCCACAAGTGGGACCAGTCGGTGGCGAAATAGCCTTGTAACTTGCTGGACCAGTCCCTGCTAAGCAATAGGCCGTATGCTTCCGAGATGTCGACAATCACAATGTCAATGCATTGATGGACCCTAGGGTCTGACGACAAGCGGATGATGACATTGTTCAACTCTCCTATGGCTGGTACTTGTGATCTGTCAAGTTGTATAATCTTTGCGTCATTTTTCTCCGGGCGAATGTTCAGATTTTTACAGACGGATAGGGGCATGACGTTTGTTGAGGCACCGGAGTCAACTAGACAGTTGTGGATGTTGAAGTTAAAAATCTTGAAGGAAAAAAGGAAAGGAGGCGTGGATCCTCTTGAGTTGGTATTGATGGTGTTTACTATAGACTGTACATCTGGTCCGGCTTGCGCGGACGTGTTGCTCACGATTTTCGTAGCTGAAGTGTTTGCGAAAGCCTTTAGAATGAGCTCCTTTTGGTTAGTAATGCGAGCCAGCTCATAGAGAGAAATTTTTGCTCTTGTTTTCTTCATATCTTCAACAATGTTATAGCTAGACTCTGGTTGAGGGCTAGGCTCGGTGGAGGTCTTAGAGGATTCTGTCGGAAGCTTGCTCTTTTGACTTGCTCGAGTAGTGTTGTTGGGGGGCTTCTCCGGGACAGATTTTTTTCTGTTTACTGGGGGCAGAATTTTCCTTAGGAAAGCCCTCTTGTTGTCTTCATAAGATTGCTCGGGAACAGGTCCTTTGCTCCTTAGACTATAATTCCGCACGGGCTGGTCTTTAGGAGTATCTACCATGTTGATATCAATGGAGGTAAGGTTTTCCCCACCTCGGATTATGTCAAAAGCAAGGATAGAGGATCCTAGTTCTTTGTTCGAGGGTAGATCCTCATCGTGATCTGAAATATCATCCTCCGTCACATCCCCTGGAGTTTGGTCATCTAAAAGCTGGTTAACTACTGCTGTCATGCTACCAATCCATTGAGGGCACGTTTTCTCAGAGTGGGCAGCTTGGTGGAAAGAATAGAAATTATCTTTTCCTATCTCTTCCACATTTAGAGCGGCATTCGGGTTCGACGGAGGTCTGTTACTGTTGGGATTACTTTTTCTGAAGAAAGGTATGGGTGGTTTAGTGCCAGTTGTGGATTCTGTGCCCTTTCTCCTTAGGTCAGTGACTTCATCCGTTAAGTGCTTGAGAGTTTTTTCCATGCTTTCAAATCAAATGCATCTCTATCCCTATCGGTGGTCTTAGGAGTGGAGGACTGACCTATTTTTGTGTTAGGCTTGTGATCATCTCTTCCTTCGTGATCGATGGCCCCTATCGAAAGCATGTCTTTCTCCACTGTGAGAGCAACCTCATAATTAGCCGTAAGAGTAGCGCGAGCTTCACGTTTGACGAAAATGGAAATGTCCCTAGGGAAAGCCTTGGTATAGTAGTCAATGGTGATTGAGTCATCCAACGCCAGGTTGGGGGGAAACTTCTGCAATATGGTAGCGAAACGCTAGTTGAAGTCCTTAACCTTCTCCTTTTTATGACACTTGATCGTGCTCAATTCCATGAGAAGCATGGAAGGGGTTTTATCTTCTGAAAACTTCTGCAGGAATACGCGACAGAATTGGTCCCATGAAGTGATAGAGGCACTGGGGAGAGAGTGATACCATGTGGCTGCTTTGTTTTCGAGAGTATGGGGAAAAAGTCGACATGCGACATCATCGTACTGGACTCTCATGATTTGCAAAGACAAATAGAAGCTGCTGATATGATCTTCAGCTAAGGTACCTTTCTCAGGGTCAAATTTGGGGAGGTGTTTCTCTGGATGCCTAGGCAGATCATGGAGTGGGCCCAAAAGGTTTAATGGGGATTGAGCCATCCAGGCTAGGGGCTGCACACTTCTAGCCCGCTGGTGTTGCCTAAACTCAGGCTCAGATTCACCTCCCGAACCTGAGACAGATGCTTCTGATTCATGACGGGAGTGTTCGTCTTGGTGTCTCCCACGGTGAAGAAAATCTCTAAGATATCCCAAGTTGTGGACAGGAGGCCTCATTGGGTTTGGGTGACGATTGCGAGCTTGGTTTCCTTGGCCTCGACCCCTATCTCCTCTACCTCCGGCTCCTCAGCCTCTATTTCCTTCTTCTTCATTTATACGAGCTCTATTCCTTTCTCCTTCATTTCTACGAGCCCCATTTCCCCCGTCTACATTTCCTCGGCCTCTTTCTTCTTCACCATCCCCGGGTGGGGGGTGCGCCTGGTTGTTATTTTGACGAGTCTAGTTAGGCTGGGAATCGGGGAAAGGTTTGGTGTCGCCAAATTCTTTGCCCTCTTGGAGAACCAGGTCATCTTCCTCAACAGCCTTGCCGAGGTCTTCCAACATGAGATTTACGAGCTCGGGTATGGTACTTGGAAGGGCACCATTCCGAGTAATGTTCTCGGGAGGGGTTCTAGTGTGGGCAAGGTATTCCATGATTGGAGTAAATCGTAAGTTTCTGATAAGATAGCGGGCAGCTGGGTGCAAGGCTCTCAACCGCGCCCTGGTGATTTCATAATATCGAGTCTCCCTCTCTGGAATATCTTCTAGAGGAGGAGGGACAGTTTCATTTTTTATGACCTCCCCTTGGGGATTTTGTGATTGAAAGTTTGTTGTATGCTGGGAGGCTGCCATTTAGGCCCTCCTTCTAGCGCCAAAATCTGTTGACGGGAAAATTTGTCCGGCCAACAGTAGGGGATCTCCCCGGTAAAAGGTCCCAATTAGACCTTAAACCGTTTGGAGTAGGGATCCCATCTGGGGTGTGGGTCCGGTTACCGCTTAAGACGCCTTCCCTTCTGGTCTCAAAATAACCTGATCAAACCTGCGGACACACACTTATTCATAGGATACGAAATACATGATTGATGCATGGAACATGTCTACAACACTATGCGTAGCAAGAGAATGAATAAAACACATACGCTCGAAGAGATGCAGTTAACGGCGCATCTTTGGGGTCATGCTTGCAAAGGTATCTTACCACGGAAGAAATAGTTCTTAATGGCAAGATCCCTCCTTACTCCTGAAAGATAAAACGAAATGCTAATAGACAAACGTATTAACATTCATTTAGAATGTAATAAAACTGAACATCATTAACACAAGCATAGATAAAAATGATGCATAAATGATATTATTAGAAATGTAGTTTCATTAATCATAGGATGTCCTGAAACTATTCAAGAAATACACATAGTGCTGTCACAGCAAAATACATCATCCGACAAAGGGGTTTTAGCAAGTATTCGTATTCATATGCCTAAGAATATGGTCTTTCAATACAATACAATGTAGCTCTTGAGTCTTCCAAAAAGAAAAAGCCCTTATTACTTTCCCCGTAGGGAGTTTTATAGCACAAAACTTGCCCTTTGGGCTTCCCGACTTTTCGCCTGCCTGCCTGTTGAGTTGCCTCGCGACCTTGAAGATTTTGCGACCTGCGACTTGTCTGGTATGCGCGACTTGCGACCTAGATAGGCAGTGCGACCTGCGACTTGCCTGTTGGTGCGACCTGCGACCTAGCTCTAACTGCTGCTCATGACTTGCTGCTACCGGGCTGTGGAGATGGATGCGCAATGTTGATATCAGGGGCGTCAATCTATTGCTCCTTCAGAAAATCTTGCCATGTCCGGTACTCTGCCGCTATGGGGGAAACCAGAGGGACCTCCTCCTTCAACCGATGCATGCATTCCAAAGCATTTGGTACTAAGGTTTCCCTTTTCTGTGAGATCTGGTTTGACAGCGAGGCAAGCTTGGTATAAATCCGCACTGGAGTGGAAATAAACTGACTCAGATGTTCTTGAGATGCTGAGGGCTCGGGATCAGCAGCGGCTTGCTTGATAAGCTGCAAAAATGACTGGATGTCCTGATCCACTTTTTCCCAGGTTTTCTCTTCATCCAACGCCCCAAGCGACGGAATGTGGTGCAAAGTGTGCATCGAGTCGATACCTCCGATCAGGTGGTTGTATGAAGACATTACTTTGTCCAGGTCCTTAGATAGTTTGTCCTTGGATTGTATTGCCATACGGAGCTGAACCTTAGCATCTTGTGTACGAATCCAATCCCTCTTGGGAAAATTTTCAGGTGCCTGAGGGTATTGTACCGTCTAGCCCATCATCCTGTCTAAGGCCTGTGAGGCCTCCCTGAGCTGCTCGTGCTTTTGCTTGGTTTCTGCTCGTGCTCTTACCAGTGGGGCGACCATTTGTTTGATGGTGAACATTTCTCCACACCTGCCTCATGGTTACTTCCAACACTTCACACTCCTTGAAAATGGCCAGTGGGACTTCATTTACCGGTGGAGTCTGGTTTCGAAGTTGTTGCACTTCTGCTCTCAACTCTGCTTTCTCCTGCTCTGCTCTTTTCTCGCGATGTTCAGCTGCTTGCAGTCTATTTTGTAGAGAAACTATTTCTCTACTCATTCTGGTCACGTTCTCTTCCGTGGCTGCGGTGAAAGCAGTACCCGCCGATGCTATCATTACAGGATTAGTCCTGGTATCAAGGACTATGTCTTTGCCTGTTGCCACTGTGGATGTGGCAGAGGGACTTTGCACCATTTACCTTCTTTTCTCTTGCCGGATTTTGAAAGAGAATTGATCAAATGTGAGTCTGGTGAGGTCAAATACATCCTCTTCCTGCCCCTGGGGGGATCTAACATCAGGAAGCTTGGTACCACCCAAAGGTATGTCAAGGGGATTTACCTCGATATCTTCCAGCATGTCATCCTCCCTTTCTTCTGGGTTCTTTTCTTCTTCTTCCTTTCGCCAGTGTTCAGCTTCTGCTGCTGCTTCTATTTCAGCCTTCCTCTTCCGTTCAGCTACAGCAGCCTGTTTGGCCTTCTTTTGGTGTTCAGCTTCCGCAACCTGTTCGGCCTTCTTTTGGCGTTCAGCTTCTGCTTTATCCAGCTTTGCCTTAAGTGCTCGTTCTGATGCGGCCTGTGCCTCCTTTCCCTCCTTTTCTTTCCTGGCCTCCTTGGCCTGTTTCTTCTTCTGTGCTGCTGTTGCACTCTTCTGGCGTGCTTCCTCATCCTCTTTTATCTTCTTTTCCCTTTCTTGCTGGGCTTTTGCTTCTGCATCTTTCTGTTGGATGGATGGAGTAAGCCCTGTGTTGGTCCGAGATTTATTTGGTAAAGAGGAAGAGGAACCTTCTAACTGACGACTTCTTTCTTCTAAGCTCTGATCATCTAGATCTTCTTGGACTATGTTTACTCCCGGAGCAAATTGTCTCTCAGCACTATACCAGTTCCTTCTCTTGTCTTCTGCCGGGCGCTCAATATGCTGATAAGTCCATTTGAATTTAGCTTTCAGGCAGTGTTCAGGAACTATTCTTTCCGGGTCATATGTTCGGTGTTCAAGCGCCCCAAGCTGATAACTTTTCATTGTTTCTCCCTCTGCTGCTACTTCCCTGAAGTCTTTAACTGTGCATGCGCCAATGGTGAGGAGTAGCGTGGGCCACGACTTCTTCTTACCTTTAGACAGGACGCTGGAGAAGCCTTGAGACATCTGGAAGCATACTTCCTGGATGAGAATTTTGTCTGTCACAAAGCGAGGCATAGCATGTGGTGCCCTGTAAGTTCCAAAGACTCGGATGAAGGTATACCGAGGGAAAGGGAACCAGTGTGCCACTTTGACTAGAGTCTCCTTGGCCCGCCAAGACATACAGGGGGCGTCTTGGCCAAATAAGTGTCTATATAGAGAGGGAATAAACACTTGGGAGATCTGATCTATATCCTGTTTGTATTTGGACTCCCAAAATACCTTGAGTTGCAGATGAATTACACGTGACTGCTCGGAATCCCAGTTGTGTGCCCATCCTTCAAAGTGTACTCTTGCGCAGACAGCATCCAGTAGGTAAGAGGCCATGTAAAATTCGGCAGGCGTTCCTTCATCCGGGGCCAGTGCCGCGTTCAAGTTGGTCTGCATTGAAGTCATCAATATGCCCGCCCAGTTGAAATGGGTGCCATGTGTTGTCACATACTCCATGATGGTAGCCCAACTACTGCTGAAAGTGGAGCAATCCGGGTGCCCGTAAAGCCTGCAAAGCATGGCGGCAACCAATTTATAAACCTTCCTCAGGCTAGCCACCGGGTATTCTTGGTCTTTCTTGACCTTGAACTTCTCGGGCTCCTCCCACCATTGTCTAATAGTATCAACTATCGGAATAGCGTGAGCAATAGCCCATTCTGGAGTGAAATGCTCATCCGGGCGAGGCAATGAGTAGTAGAGGTGAGCATCCGCACCTACGAGCGTAGCGAAAACCCTGCCTTCGCTGTCTCGGATCACAAACTTCTTAGGATCCGTCTTTTGTATGATCCAATCTATCACCTCAGGACACGAAAATATGGCTGGATGCGCCCCTGCCAGATGTAGTTTGGACTTCTTGACTGCCAAGTATATTTCCCGGTCTGGGAGATCTTCTGGAAATTCCTCTTCCGGTATGGCGAATTCATGATACACTTGGTACCATCGCATACTGTCATCTTTTGCAAAGGTACATAGTGTATCCCTGTATATTGGGGATGGGGACACCACTTCCAGCTCATCAATTTCTTCCACCACTTGCTTGTCCTTCCTCCGAGATAGCGCGGGCGCCATGTCACTAGAATCTGATAAAACAGGTATGCACTCTATGTCTTCTTGAAGTTCACCTGTCAAATTCATAAAGGAATCCCAAGATAAGAACGACATGATGATATAAAACCAGTTACAGTTTAGTGATGAAATTTAGCTGTGACACATGTAAAAATGGGTTACTGGTTTCCTGGGTTGCTGGGTCGCGGATTACAAGAAAAAGATTCAGGCACGACCTTGTGACCTCGCGACTAGGTCGCTGGGTTGCTGGGTCGCAACTCTCCGAAACAAATGGAAAATGCAACCTTGCGACCTCATGACTAGGTCGCCGGGTTGCTGGGTAGCAGATTCCAGAAATTTGGCAAATTTCCGACTTTGCGACCTCGTGACTAATTCGCTAGGTCGCAGGTCGCGATAAGGCTTGCCGGGGGGTTTTGCGCGCGCGCGGATATGAGTCTTCTTTTCTCCTTCCTCTTGAGGATTAATAAGCTGGCTGGGTCCAGGCAGAGCTGAGGAATGGTTTTAAGAGCAAGGGGCAAAGCTACGAGAGTTTGAACCAGAAATGTGGTGAGGTTGGACATTTGTGGAGAAAGAAGATTCACAAAATACTCAAAAAATCTAAAAGCTCAAACAAAGGGCAATTTAAAGGCCTAAGGGGACATAGGTTTGGCAAGAAATGCTCATAATGGAAACAACAAGAAGAAATGGCAACTTACCCGGGAAAATCGCGCTAGTCGAGCTGTCAGAGGCGTTTTCTTTCAAATCGCTGAATGTGTAAAATGCGACCTGGCGACCTCCCTTATATAGAAGGTCGCACGTGCGGGAAATAAATGTGGGTTGCTGGGTCGCAAATCAGTCAATTTCAGAGTTTTGCGACCTTGCGACCTTGCGACCTGGCGACCTGGGGTCGCGGGGTTGCAAGGTCGCTGGGTCGCACTTTTCATTAAAATTGTATATTTGCGACTTAGTGACCTGGCGACCTGGCAACCTGGGGTCGCTGGGTCGCAAGGTCGCTGGGTCGCACTTTTCGTTAAAGTTAGGTATTTTCGACCTTGCGACCTGGCGACCTGGGGTCGCGAGGTCGCAAGGTCGTGGGGTCACGGTTTTCATCAATAGTTTAACTTTGCGACTTGGCGACTTGGCGACTTGGAGACTTAATAGTTTCTCTTTAGTTTTAAGGGGCTCCAAAAATTTGAAATGGTGATCTTTTTGGAGGGTGTTGTAGGGGCTACAACAGGCCATCTATTGTTGGCTCGAGGGGTCTTGACCCAGGTTCAAAGTGCAAGGTTTGCCAACAAACCCATATATTACTGGACCTTTCGGCAATGACCTACTTGTGCAGGTCAAAGTCTCACCCGAAATAGTATGGGTGGGTGTCAGAACTAGATTTCCACACCCCGAGAAAGGATAGGTAAGGCAAGAAGAGTTGCACTAGGCCCTGTGATACCCAGATTACCTAGTTCTGCATTGGGTCAATGAGGTCTCTATTCGCATCCATGTGCAGTAGATCTATAACTATATTCTTTTATGATAGTAGCACATCATTGCATAAAAAGAACATAACAGATCCAAAACAGAAAACACACTTACACAGATCTTTGCAGCTTAGATACAGAAAACACACAATACAGTAATTACCAATGATTCACACAAAGAGTACTCATAGATTGAATTCTCTATCAACCTTTATTATTCATCAATTCACCAATTACTTCTTAAAATTCCCTTCCCATCCCGCGCACACAGCTAGACTTGGATCTTCACGCACACAGCCAGCAGGAGTCCTTTCCCCAAAAACCCAAACAGATAACTTAAACCACAATTCGCATAAATTTCTCTTCCTTTTTCTACCTTACAATACAAAATGTTCCTCTATTTATAATAATCTATCCTAGACTTTCCTATGGTCTGAAAAACCATGGTTTTTGAACACCTGGTTTACCCTTTTACCTGTTACAATTGTTTTGGGGCTTTGACCCACCCCAAAACCCCTACGCTAGACTAAATATAATCAAAAGTATTCAAAATGCACCAGTTTAGCAGCTTGTAGGAGACCTTATTCCAACATTCCCCCAACACAATCTTGTGACTCGTCCCGAGTCACTCTGGCTGCCATATATTCATTTAGCTTGGTATGGATTAAGTCGACTACCATTGAAAAAGCCAGGTAATATTTCACCGCACAAGGTAGCTAGCTGGACTTCTCTGCCATCCGTGATCTCCTTAACTATGTAGGGCCTAAGCCAATACTGCTGGAATTTTCCTGGGTGTTTCGCAAATTGGCTATTGTATGAGAGGACGAGATCGCCTTCGACGAATGTCTTTTGGTGAATATGTCAATCATGCCAGGCTTTATCACGAGCCTTTTGAACCTGTTGATGAAAATTAGCAATAAACTGATCTTCCTCTAAAGCCACAAGTTGCAGAAGATGCTCGTCTATGATATTTGGGTCTGCATATTTGTAAATGTTGCAATGCGTAGGCTATGAACAATGTATTCTATGGGCATAATGGCCTCCTTGCCATAGACCATTCGGAAAGGGGTCCTACCTATTAGCTTCTTCCAGGTTGTTCGGTAGGCTTACAGAATAGAGGGAATGTGAACATCTCAGTCACTACAATTGGCATTGCAAACCTTAGTTAAGGTCTGTTCCAAAATTTTGTTAAAAGCTTCAACCGCTACATTTGCCTGGGGTGGTATGGTGTACTTTTGGCATGGTGGATCCAGAATTCCTCATTCAGGGCTTGAATCATTTAGTTAATGAAGTGAATACCTATTTCACTCATTAGGATCTTTGGGCAGCCAAACTTGGTCAGAATCTGCTCAAATATAAAGTGCGTAGCTGTATTCGTAGTACAATCCTTCACCGCTTGTGCCTCAGCCCATCGAGTGACATAGTCAGTGGTTGTAATAAAGTAGCACAGACCTATTTTCTTACCGGGCGGATTGATAGGTCCTATAAAATCAATGTCCCATTTTTCAAAATCCTGTAGAGCCACTTGAGGTTGTAATGGCATCTCATCTCGGCGTGAGGGCTGCCGGGTTCGCTGGCATGTATCGCACGATCTACAATAGGTGTAAGAATCATGATGTAGGGTAGGCCACCATAACCCAGCCCTCAAAATATTTTTTTTCATAGCTTGTCCTGCATAGTGGCCTCCTGTGACACATTCATGTGATTCTACTAAAATGGTAGGTCATTCATGTTCCAAGACATATCTGTGTAGTATTTAATCTGCGCCTAGCTTGTATAACTGACCAACGATGATATTAATTTCCCCTGCCCGAGTAACCAAATCCTTCTTCTGCTGCACCAAAAATTTTGCGAGAGCCATTCCTGTAGTGAGGAACTCAACGATATTAGAAAATTGTACGTCAACTACTCTAATGGTGAATAGCTGCGCATCTGGTAAGCCCTCCTCCAAGTTATTAGGTTCCTCCCCGGTTTCGATGTGAGACAGATGATCTGGGCCTACATTCAACCTTCCGGGCTTGACAATGATCTGAAAATCATATTCTTAGAATAGCAACAGCCAGCGGCAAATCTTCCCCCCCAACACAGGCTTGTTGACCAGGTATTTCAAACCTGAATGATCAGTGAACATTTTAAAGTGGCCACCCAACAGATAGTGTCGATATTTTTGTAATGCATATACCATAGCCAGTCCTTTGCACTCAATGGTAGAGTAGTTTTGTTCTGTGCGAATGATTTTTCGACTCGCAAAGGCAACTAGGTGATAAATATCTCCTTCTATAGGTTGAGTGAGGACATCGCCCAAGGCAATGCCTGATGCATCCACATGTACATGAAATTCCTTCGACCAGTCAGTAAATATTAGTATGGGTGCAGAGATCATCTTCTCCTTGAGTAGTTTGAAGCTCTTCTGACATTCATCATTCCAAAAAAAGGAGACATATTTTCTTAGTATTTTCTCCATGGGTGTTGTGATCAGAGCGTACCCTTGAATGAATTTCTTGTAATAGCCGGTGTGTAAGAGGATAGAACGTAGATGTTTTTCTGTCATTGGGACTACAAGGTTTATAATTACGGCTACCTTTGCAAGATAAACCATCAATCCTTTCCAACATACTATGTGTCCAAGAAATATTTCGAATGGTACACAAAAGATGCACTTCTTGATATTCAAGGAAATCTGGTGCTTCCGGCATGCATCCAACATTAATCTTAGGTTAGAGACATGCTCCTTTACCAGGCCAAAAACAGTCTAGTCATCGAAATAAACCTCTAGGAACTTATGAATAAACTCCTTGAATACAGCAACCACGACCCTTGAAAAAATAGTAGGTGCGTTCTTGAGATCAAAGGGCATGACTGTATACTAAAAGGACCCCCATTTGGTCACGAATGTAGTATTACTACGATATTTAGATGCAATTATGATCTGGTGGTACACTGAGAACCCATCAATGAAGGAATAGGCCTCCTAGTCACCCACACTATCAAGGATTTCATCGAAGAAGGGCGTAGGGAAGGGGTCATAGACGCAGGCGTCGTTTAACTTGCATAGATCCATGAAGATGCATATTTTCCACTTTGTCTCCTTCTCCTAGATGACCATTGGACTTATCCAATATGATTGTTCAACTGGTTCAATGATACCTGTGGTAAGAATTTTGTCTAGTTCTTCTTTTACCTTTTGCTTATATTTAGGATTCAGTCGGTAAGGCCGCTGCTTGATGCGACGCGCCTTGGGTTTCATAGTGATGTGCATAATGCCGAGGTCCACAGTGATTCCTTTGAGCTCAGAAAACTTTGTCAGAAATAAATCCTAATGCTCTGTAAGTAACTCTGCAATTTTTCCTACGATTCCTTCATCCCAACGGTTCCCAATTTTATCCATCTTAGGGTGTTCTTCCATCCCAACATTAACTTCGTGGAGCTTGAGAGGTTGTGTTACACCAATATTCTGCAACGAGGGTCCAATAATGGTGCGTTCCCCTTCAAATTCAAAAACATAGATGTTTCACAGATTATCTTCTTTTTCGTCAATCGCTAAGCTGTGGCAGTTGACTATGTCTTGCATCTGTGCTTCCCATGTCAGGACCGTTGGTGTGGCATGGTGGTGAGTCTTCTTAAATATAAATGCATTGATGTCTTGTAGAGCTTCATCGAGCATCTCCTTCCCCCCAATTAGTCCGAACGTTCTAATAAATTCCTCCTTTATTATTTCCCAGTAGCGGGTACGCTGGTGTAATTCTGCATCTAAGTACCAAGTGGCAGGGATAGGGCCCAAGGCATGAAAAAATAGATGTACCCATTATTCTGTAGTTTGGTCAGACCATTTGGTCATCTAGACACGCAAATATTCATGGGGATCGCCGGGTTTAAGGACTATCTTGGTGCGTATGTCAGCTGCAGGGTTGAACTGCAGAATCATCCTATCCTGACACATTTCCTAGTCTGGGAATGATTTATTGTGGGTATCCCACCATCTTGCAGTTGTCCTTTGCACAACCAAATTAAGGGCCCAAATCCATTTTTCTCTTTGCACCCTAAATTCCAGTGTTCTTAGGAATTCCTGGACACTACCAGACCCATCAAAGTGGGGAAGATATCTTACCTCCGAAGAAATGCAGTAGAGGGTCCTTGCGGCCCAAGGGCATCGCAGCGCCGAAACGTCATGTAACTGGTTTTGCCAAATCTCCAGTTCCCCATCAGGGTCAGAAAAGCATTCACTATCCTCCTCCCAATAGATTACTCCATCTATTGTGGGGTTAACCCGATCTTCATCCCGCGCAGTCAATTTTTAAATGTGATCTAGTTCCTCTTCCTCATATGTTGCTTCCGTATACTGCACACCTTCAGCGGGATCTAGTGGTACTATTATGTGCATACCATTATTCTAAAATAGCATGCTGCACTTTTTAAGATTGATGACACCCCCCACATCTATAGCCCAGTCGAGTCCTAGGAGTGCAGGGTAAGGATCCGGATCCTCCACAATTTCTATGACTTCAAAGTCAGCTAAGACTTTGACTCCTGCAATATATACCATAACTTTTGGAAATCTTCCCATAGGGATGATCTTTTGTTGATAAACCATGCGCATCTGGATGGTGGACCACTCCAATTTAGGCTCTCCCATTCATTGCCATGTTTTCTTTGGTAATACGTTTGCATCCAAACCAAGATCGAGAATAACTTGATCTATCTCGTAGTCAACATTCTACGCAGTCAACCACATTTCTCTTCTGGTGCATTTCTTATAGCTATGTAGCTTGTGTACATCCCTAGTTCTAGGAATTTCTTTGCAGCTGTGCAGTAATACTTGAAGGTTTTCTATAGCCTGTGGATTATGTAGCAGCTTTAGACATGCCTACAGAAAGGGTTTGACCCCCTCCTCTATCTTGAGGTGCATCGATGGCTACGCAGGAGCTGCCAATGTTCCTTGCCCTCCGATGTTCAATCCGTCTGAAGGGGTCATGGGATCCTTAGCAAGTACTTCCTTCACTCCTTGGGTGAACATCCCACTGCGTGTCATGATTTTTACACTCAGTTCTACATTCATTAGCTTGGTTTTAACTCTTTTCACATTCTGCATAGGGGTGGGTTGTTTTTCCTGCATTTTTGCCATCAGGATTGGGCAGTCTTAAATCTCATGGTCCAGCTGTCGGAAATATTTGCAGGATTTCCTAGTGGGATTTGGGCAGTCCCTAGAAAATTTCCCTACCTCCCTACAGTTATAACAGATCAATTTCCCCTGCCCCCGCCCTGTGCTTCCTCCCTGACCCCCCTGCCCCTTGCGGGGGAGCCACCAAAGTTCGCAGGGGCTGTTGGCAACATAGGATCTGATTGTAACCTATAGAAGTTTCCTCGATCTACCATTAAGTCATACATGAGACACTTATTCTCATTGTGCCATACCGACCAGAAAAAACTACACCATTGTTGCTTCAGTTCGCCCATACTTAGAAGAGGGCACTGGGCCGTATCATGTAGTCCCGCTACTCGGCAGTCATCACACCATAGCATAGATCCGTTGGAGTCAGGGCGTAGTGGAATAGGTCCTCCTTCCTGCAAGTAATATATCAATAGAGGACACTGGTACTTTGTATTTGCAGACACCCGAAATCGTATGCACCAGAGGTCAGCGCTAGCTCCTTTTCCCCATTCTATCCGTAAGCTCTGTATTTCCATGTGCATGGCTCCGAGCTGCTCTTGAATTTGTTGTACTCCCACCAAAATTTCATCCTTAGGCATGGCTTCGAGTTTCATGGCAGCTTCCAAGGCTTTTTCTTGTGATTCGAAGGTCTAGTGGCCCATTGGTATACGTAGGTGAGGTAGCAACATAGCGATGAACCATTCTATGTGTTGTCTGTCATTATACTTGAACCCTCCTTCCCTGATTAATTTCTTTAATCACTGATCAGCCTCCCACATCGACTCAGACGCACATTTCTTGAAGTCTCTTACTTCGGCTACCAATTGAGCATAATATTTTAGCTTTCGGAACTGTTGTTTGAGGGCGTCCTTAATATCTTGAAGAGATGTGCTCCCTTTTTGAGATATGTACTGCATCTACTAGTCTAGAGCCCTTTCTTCGAATGCCAAGGACAACTATTCTCTCTTCATAGTATCACTTAACACCCCCTGCGCAGTCCATATCGAGTCAGCCACGAACCAAAAACATTCCATGTCCTCATCGTGCGCACCTTTAAAAGTAGGTAATTGCAAGTGCACTTCCATGTCTCTTCCTAGCAAGTTTCGGTTGAGGGCTTGTTCTCTTTTGAGTCTGACAACGGGATAAATGGCGGACGTTGTGTAGGTGCTCTTCTTAGCTGACGACGAGTAGAGTGATCCTCTTCTTGATTGGTTTGATAGTAATTACCACTCCGTGTCGTGCTTTCATCCAAAGTAGCACTCATTCACTTCCACATTAGATCTCTATTCTTCGCTTGTCAGTACCTGATTACTTCCTTAACATTATCCAGGTCCCGGAAATGGAACCATTTTTTGGCTCGAGGGGTCCTGACCTAGGTTCAGAGTGCAAGGTTTTACGAAAAACCCATATACTACTGGCCCTTTTAGCAGTGAACTACTTGTGTAGGTCAAAGTCTCACTCGAAGTAGTATGGGTGGGTGCTGGAACCCAGTTTCTGCAGCCTCAGAAAGGATAGGTAAGGCAAGCAGAGCTGTGCTAGGCCCTATGATACCCATATTACCTAGTTCTGCACAAGGTCAATTAGGTCTCTATTTGCATCCACGTGCGCTAGATCTATAATTATATGCTTTTATGACAGTAGCACAGCATTTCATAAACACAATAGAACAGATCCAAAACAGAAAACACACTTACACAGATCTTCGTAGCTTAGATATAGAAAACACACAATGTAGTAATTACCAATGATTCACACAAAGAGTACTCACATATTAAATTCTCTATCAAACTTTCTCATTCATCAATTCACCAATTCCTTCTTTGATCAGGTGATCATGTCCTTAATGGAAAAATGCTCAAATATCATAGTTTCTCTGAAATGGTCCAAACTAGAATGACTAGAAAGAGCTCGAAAAGACGATCTGGTAGCCATGAACGGCACTGAAAACCGATGTTGTATGAGAAATTTATTCAACTTTGAATTTTCTCAATTTCAGATAAAAAGGCCAGTTTGACCCAGTTTGAATTTATAAAAAAAAATTATTAAAAAATAATATTCCATAGAATATTATGGGAATATTCCACAGAAGATTTTGTAGAATATTCTAGATAGATAGCCAATGGCAGGGCACCACGTGGATAGCACGGAGGCTGCCACGTGGCCCCAAGGGTCAATGAAATGTTGTATCAAAATTGTTTGTCGTGAACGGGATTCGACCCTGAGTCAGGTCTGTGGCAACAGGGTGGCCCAACCGGCTGAGCCACTAGTAGTTCTTGTAAAGCAATGGTCAAAAATTTATTATAAAGTTTAAATTTGTTTATGGCGGGGCCGTAAAGGGGCCAACCCCTCGACGATAAGACCACAATATGGGAACCAAGAGCTGAACAATGGTGCTTAAAACAATGTGGATTGTAGCTTGGTCATGTGGAGCGGAATTTATTTTTATGCACCGTTATAACATAAAGTTTAAACCTTATCTACTCCGCATCAAACTCCATGATTTCTAACGGTATGCCGACGGGTGCGATCGTATGGACTTGCAACCCTTATCGTTAAGCACCCACGACTGGTGGGATTATTGGCGGATTCTGCCTATTATGGTGGCCACCCCACATTTAGTGGGATTAATTGGAATTTGCCTAGATTTGGAGGAGTTGTTTAGGGCAAACTTGGACAAAACTTGTTTTGACCATAACTTGTGCTAGGGAAGTCCAATTGGAACGATTTATTTTTTTGTTTTGGGGGTATTGGAACATTCTAAAGCTACTGTAATAGTTTACAGAGCCATCAGGGCACTCTATCAAAGGTTTTATCAGCGGATTAGCTAGAGGAGCCACTAGGGCTTTGGGAATGGATAGCTGTATGAGACTATGTTCATCTGTTTGAGGTGAATTTGCAATCAATTTTTACTATTTCCAGCACTCTGATTCTGTTTAAGCAGCTATTTCAGCCTATTAAGGCTTTCTTCATGATGTATAACTATTTTTGAGCATTATAAGAGAAGGGAAAAGCCCATTTGGGGGCTTTTGGACCTGACATATGTAGCCCAAGAGAGGGGTGAACTTCCTTATCAAATGCTTGTTTATATGCTGTGAATTCTTGCTGCTTATTTCCAGAGTTTAATACCTTAAACAGTAAATTGAAATAATTCCTCTTAACCCAAAAAGACTTATACACTTATCAAAACATATTTGTTCCATTCCAAAAGACATTTGTTCCATTGCAAAACACCTTAACATGCTTGCATGCTCATATTAAATGAATACTTTGAATAAGAAAACAAATACTTTCATTACCAGATCTCTTTAGTGTTTACTTACTGTTTCTTTAGGCAGAGTCTGTAAGAGGGCTAGAAGCTCCTGGTTTCATCCTTTCTTTGAAAGGTGAAATAACTAGTAAAATCCCCTACAGTCTATCTATGTATGAGAAATATTTAGTTCACACATTTCAGATCAGATTGGTATCAGAGCTCGGGTTGAACATTTGTTATTACGCAAAAAATTTTAAAACAGTGTAAGATATTTACTGTTTTATTGGTTGCAAAATGGTTGCATGTATGAGTTTTCTTGAGTTGGAAGGATAGATGTTGTTAGATAAATCTTGGAAAGGATTGAAGACTATTTTCCTTACCTAATTTACCTCAAAATTATCCTTGGAAAACAAACTCCAATAGTTTATGTTTTATGGCTGCTTGAATGAGAAGGGGTCTTTACTGACATTTGGTTAAAAGCTTGTCGTTTGTTTGAAAGCTTTTAGGACTTTTCTTTGGAAGTTCCTTTTGGTTTTTTTGACCATTTACATAATGTCAAATTCTTCCACAAGTGAATTTTCCTCCTTCATGAGATTCTTCAATTATGACATGAAGAATGGGTTCTTTAAGGTGAATGACATGGTGTAGATTCTCATTGAGGATCAAAGAGAAAGTGTTAAGCTTCATGCACAATTGTTGGCTATGAAGGATGAGAAGGAATAAATTCTCCAAAGGTTGAATGAAATGGAGAAACAACTCCTTCAAGCTCAAGAAGCTTTGTCCAATAAAATTCCTGAGGAAGAGGTTAATCGTTCCAACTTGTCTTCAATTTCCTCCATTGAAAAGTCTGTTGGTTCTTTTGAAAAACATACAAGAGGCATCGGGTCCAAACTAATGTTTAGGATGGGCTATCAAGAAGGCAAAGGTTTGGGCAAGAATGCACAAGGCATGGTTGAATCTATTTCATTTGTGGAGCGACCCAAGAATGTTGGTCTTGGATATGTGCAGTTTTATGGCAAAGAATTCAAATCCTTGAATGCATGTAATGAAAATTTTAAGAGAACCTTTGTTCCAAGTTCTGAAATGCATTTATGTCAAAATTGTTTTAAGGATGATTGCTATTGTTTTAAGCCATCATTGCAGCAAGTAGAGGGTAAACATGTCGCTTATGGCGAGCCTTCTAGTTCAAATAGTTTTCAAGACAAGAACATTGATGAAAGTCTGAAAAAGGAAAGCTATCTCCTCTACTAGTTCATCGTCTTTCGAAGACAAAAAGGATGGAAATTCCATGCAGAAAAAGAAGTATAATAATTCACATGATCAATTTGATTATGTTTTAGAAAAGAATGATAATTTTTCTTGTTCAAATGAAAAGAATTTTTGTTGCACATTTTGTGGTGGATTTAACCATGTTGCTTCAAGTTGCTAGTTGAAAAATAAAGCACACGGGAAGCAGAAGAGGCAAGGTGAATCTTGTTTTCAGTCTTCTTGGAAGTTTGACTAGTGTAGAAACAGTTTGTTTTCTACAAATTACATTTTCTATTCTGAAAATTTTAAGAATTTGCATCATGACTTTGTCAGTTTTAGCAATGATCAATTAGTTAATTCTAGAGACAATTTATCATTTTCTGAAAAGATCCATTTCATGAAATCGGGTAGATTTTAGTTATTCAAGGGTGGAAGAGTGGAAAATCAGTCTCCACATTATCAGTTTCACTAATCATAGAGCTTTTGTGGGTCCAAAAGCTTCCCATTTTGGAGGTGTGATCAGGTGATCATGTCCTTAATGGAAAAATGCTCAAAAAATTTAGTTTCTTAGAAATCATCCAAACTAGAACAACAGGAAAGAGCTCGAAAAGACGATCCTGTAGCCATGAACGACACTGAAAACCGATGTTGTATGAGAAAGTTATTCAACTTTGAATTTTCTCAATTTTGCAGTAAAAAGGCCAGTTTGACTCAGTTTGACTTTATAAAAATTTTTATTAAAAAAATAATATTCAACAGAATATTCTAGGAATATTCCACAAAATATTATGCAGAATATTCTAGACAGACAGCCAATGGCAGGACGCCACGTGGAAATCCTGGAGGCCGCCATGTGGCCCCAAGGGTCAACGAAATGTTGTATCAAAATTGTTTGTTGCGGACGGGATTCGATCTCTGGTCGGGTCTGTGGCAACCGGGCAGCCCAACTAGCTGAGCCACAAGTAGTTCTTGTAAAGAAATGGTCAAAACTTTATTATAAAGTTTAAATTTTTTTTATGGCAGGGTCGTAAAGGGGCTAGCCCCTCGACGATAAGACCATAATACGGGAACCAAGAACTAAAAAATGGCGCGTAAAACAACATGGATTGCAACTTGGTCACGTGGAGCGAAATTTATATATATGCACCATTATAACATAAAGTTTAAACCTTATCTACTCTGCATCAAACTCCATGATTTCTAACGGTATGCCGACGGGTGCGGTCCTATGGACCTGCAACCCTTATTGCTAAGCAACCACGACTAGTGGGATTATTGGTGGATTCCACCTATTATGGTGGCTGCCCCATATTTAGTGGGATTAACTGGAGTTTTCCCAGATTTGGAGGAGCTGTTTAGGGAAAACTTGGACAAAACTTGTTTTGACCATAACTTGGGCTAGGGAAGTCCAATTGGAATGATTTTTTTGTTTTGTTTTGGGGGTATTGGAACATTCTGAAGCTACTGGAATAGTTTACAGAGCCATCAGGGCACTCGGTCAGAGGATTTATCAGCGGATTAGCTAGAGGAGCCACTAGGGCTTTGGGAATGGACAGCTGTATTGGGCTATGTTCATCTGTTTGAGGTGAATTTGTAGTCAATTTTTACTATTTCTATCACTTTGATTCTGTTTAAGCAACCATTTCAGCCTATTAAGTATTTATTCACGATGTATAACTATTTTTGAGCATTATAAGAGAAGGGAAAAGCCCATTTGGGGGCTTTTGGACCCGACAGATGTAGCCCAAGAGAGGGGTGAACTGCGTTATCAGATGCTTGTTTATATGCTGTGAATTCTTGCTGCTTATTTCTAGAGTTTAATACCGTAAACAGTAAATTGAAATAATTCCTCTCAACCCTAAAAGACTTATACACTTATCAAAACATATTTGTTCCATTCCAAAACACATTTGTTCCATTGCAAAACACCTTAACATGCTTGCACACTCATATTATTGGTTAATGAATACTTTAAATCAAAAAACAAATAATTTCATTACCAGATTTCTTTAGTTTTTACTTACTATTTCTTTAGGCAGCGTCTGTAAGAGGGCCAGAAGCTTCTGGTTTCATCCTTTCTTTGAAAGGTGAAATAACCAGTAAAATCCCCTACAGTATATCTTTGTATGAGAAATATTTAGTTCACACATTTCAGATCATTCTTACAATTCTGTTCCCAGCCTGCACACATAGCACCAGGGTTTGCACACAGCTGCACTTGGATCTCTGCACACACAACCAGCAAGAGTCCTTTCCCAAAAAATCCAAAGAGATAACTTAAACCACAATTCGGATCAATTTCTCTTCCTTTTTCTACCTTACAATAAAAAATGTTCCTCTATTTATAATAATCTATCCTAGACATTCCTATGGTCTGCAAATTGTGGTTTTTGGACCCCTGGTTTACTCTTTTACTCGTTACAATGCTTTTGGGGATTTGACCCACCCCAAAACCCCGCGCTAGACTAAATCTAATCAAAAGTATTCAAAATGGACCAATTTCGCAGCTTGTAGGAGACCCTGTTCCAACATCTATTTTTAAAGATTACATCATCGTAGTCCGAAAGTGCCATGATTGCCAGATTTTCTCTTGAAAGGAGTGCACCCCACCCTCACCCTTGCACCCAATTTTGATTGTCGGTCCTTTTGCGAAATGGGGCATTGATTTTATGACCTGTAACCCTCGCTCGTCCAGTGGTGGCATGGTTATATCATCGTTGTCGCTGGATATTTCACTAAATGGGTCGAGGTGATGCCTACATATGATAATGAAGGTCTCACTACGACACAATTCTTATTGAATATGTCATATCCCGATTGGGTGTCCCGAAAGTGATTGTCACTGATCATGGAACTCATTTTCGTAATCATATGATGAAAAATCTCTCTGCTCAGTTCAGGTTACATCACGATAACTCCACCCCTTACTATCCATAGGCCAATGGCCAAGTTGAAGTTGTCAACAAAGTCTTGGTGACTATGCTCCAACATACCATCGGGAAGCACAAGAAATATTGGAACCTCATTATTTTTTCTATTGTGTGGGTATACTGAACCTCTACTAAGACTATCACTGGATTCACACCATTCCAATTATTGTACGATCTAGAGGCCACACTCTTGATTGAGTGTGAGATTCCTTCCCTGAAGTTGGCTATCAAAATACTTCCTCATAATTCACTGGAAGAGGAACGTTTTTTGTACCTCAAGCATCTTGATGAGACCAGAGTTCTTGTTGATTTAGTTCTTGGAGTGCAGAAACGACGAGTTATGGTGCAATATGAAAAATATTTCATACCTTGCGTGTTCTCTGAAGGTGACTTGGCCCTACTGTAGGACCAAACCGATGACAAGTTGGGAGTTGGAAATCTTGAGCCTATGTGGCATAGGCCCTATATTATTAAATGTGTTTTGGAATGTGGATCCTATGAGCTAGCTGATTATGAAGGATATCCTTTGGCTGAGCCCCAAAACAAGCTATATCTGAAGAAATATTATGCTTAATATTAAGTGTGATAATTTTGTACATTAGTATGTTATTCATTAGTGTGCTTTGAGTTGATTTTTGGTGTGATTTTTTGCCTTCCATACATGTTTAATCTATTCACCTTGTGTTTTACTTGGTTTGCAGATGTCTTCTAATGCAGGAGCAGCCAAGCTAATTTTTCATTATTTAATTATGTAATAAGGGGGCTGAGACATTTTAATTATTTTATTAATTAAGTTTCTTATTTTTAATAAATTAGGAGAGAAATTAAAAATGTTAGGATTTTTGTAAATATTCTTTAATAATTAAAGGATATGAGTGGAATGGAATTAGGTAGATAATCTATGGAGTAGGAATTCCATATACGAGACTTTTTTGAGTCCAAAAATAGAATAAATCCAAATTAGATTTGTAGTTGAGATTTATATGGGGGAATTTATGGAATGAAATAAATTCATTATTTATGTATAAATAGGAGTGATTTTGTGAGGATGAGAGACAATTGATAGTAGTAAGGAGTACAGTGAGAGTGAGATATGGTTTGAAGGGCCGAGAGCCAAGAGGCTGCTGCATGTAATATTTGGCCAAAGAGTTTTTTATGTTTTTAGATCAGTATTTCATTTGAATGGCTCTCCTTCATTGATATGTATTTTTTAGCTGAATATTTTTATTGTTCTAATGAAGAATTACTGAGAGTTTTCATGTTGAGTGAAGAATAAGTGTGTTTTATATGCTCGGATCTGTTTTATAGCAGAATCCCTACATCATTTGGTATCAGAGCGAGAGAGAGTTCATTTAATTGTGTAAGAGATTGTGGCACTTTGAGTCTGCAACTATATATGTATATTTTGTATGTGCGTGGATGTAGGAATGATATGTATCCAAGGACAAGGTAGTGAAATCAAAATCGAAGAGATCACACTCAACAGATAAAAGAGTCTGTGCATGCTTGGGAGGCTGTGACTCCATAGAAAATGAAATCTGCGTATTTCAATGATACCATGGGTGCAATCATAATCCACACCTTGCAGAGTTCATGAATGGTTATCAATTGAGCCACAGGAGTCAACAATGAGTTTGGAGCTATTTGAGGGTAGCAGTGGTAAAGTCTAGAGGTTGGAGTGGTCTGTATGCATATTCTGCATACATATATGTTCGTGCCTTTGGTGATCGAATAACCCACAGACAACAGTGGTGGTGGCCGTGAGGGAGTCTGTGACTGCTGAGGATTTTAAAGTGAGTTATAAGGTTGTGATAATATTATGGAAGTAGAGTGAAACCTGCGGAAGCATGCCCATCTCTGACTCATAAATTGAATTTGCAGCGATGCTATAGGGAAAAATGCTTGGGTTGTTGGTTATCGAATATCCCTCTCAGGGATTTCTGGTGCCCGAGGTAGACAGTAATATTAGCTATATAGTTCACAAAGATAGCACATACATATTCATATTAACTTAAAAAAAACGTGATAGAACGAGATAAAATATTACCTCTTTAATGATCTTGGAGTCCCTTGGAGAGCACTCAGTAGCGAAGCAGGAGTTCTCCTTCACCAACTCCAAATCTTGGCCCTGCAATCAATTAAAGCACCCGTGTAGTCTCTACCATAACCTATATTTGCTATCAATTAAGTCAATATATAATGAACACTTAAACTATGCACATCTAAGCCATTCATCTCATGCTATATAAATAACAATGACAATATCAACGCATAGAATGGACAAAACAGATATAGTTCTATTGATTTATCAAAAGGGAGGATTACAACCGTCGGTTGTACCAAGCTCTCCTCAACCTTACAATCTCTCTATCTCTCAATGTGGTGATGTCTTGATCAACAAGTTCTCAATGAACCTCTTTGACCTTTGACCTTCACACTACAACAATGATCTCTACTTCACAAGTATGCAAAAACTTTGACAATCCTTCGACCTTGAACCAAGAGCCTTCAACTCCATTTTATAGGATATGGAGAGAGAAATCATTGCCCTTCTCTTTCCACCAGTTCTAAATAGAAAAAACCAATATGTTTCCTCAACCTCCATGCTTTTGACTTCTTTTGAGAGTTCATTTTTTTATGGCAAGGCCCAATAAGAGTTGGTGTTTTGCAGTTTCCTTTTTGTACTGAATCTCTTATGAGAAAAAGATGGAGATTCAAATAATTATCGGCGGTTTTTCCCCGTTTCAAACTTAAAACAAAAGTAACGCTACCCTCTAGTGTAAACAGAGCATTTCCCTAGCCACTAACGCGGCCCATTCACTGATCAACTACATTATAACGCTCTTGTGTTGTTATAGTGAGGCGTTACCTTGGTAGAAATAGGTTTAGTTTAGGTCTTTGTATTCCTTCCATATGTATCTTCTCCTCTAAGCTGATGAGGAGGTATTTTCATCTATAATATATGCCCCCTAAAGTGTGAGTTCAGAGATGAAGACAATGGCAAAAATACTTTACAATGTGTGTAGTAGAGATAGAGAGATTGAAAAACTGAGGAAAACCTGAAACAACAACATATGTCAGAAAATATAGTATCTACCTTGAATCGGGCATTCCCTTGCTCAGTAGCTTAAAAAACATGATTTCTCTAGAATAGAGATATGAAGAATCTTTCCACCGATAAGCACAATGTGGAAGTGTCTATCATAACAGGATCAGGATGAAGAATTTGTCCATAAATAATATCACAACTTGGGGAAGGGAACACAACTTTAATGATGTAACCTTTTCCCCAAGGTCTTGACCGTCGATTCACTTAAACTACATATTTCTCAACATGTGAATGAAGGAGCTGTCATCGAACATGTGAGAAATCATCTGATTACCAGTCGATAATGAAAACTGTTAATAGACACAAAGGTGGCCGCCGATAATGATGATGGTCCCTAAGATGCACAGTACAATATAGCGAGTGTGAATAAAATGAGTTGAAGTAGAACACTCATAGATTCATTCAACCAAGAGCCAATTATGAAGGCTCCTGATCAAACACAAGAATACCTACCACTGATGTGTACAAGTATCCCGGTACTGATGGGTTTCTGGATCAACTTCCTAGATAAGATGTTGAAGTCGATAGGAAGAGATCTGTTGAAAGGTAGGCACTGAGGTGTCCTACATCAGTCAACATGAAATAGAAATCAATTGATTTTGTTTATGATTGAGATAATGAAGAGTAAATGGGGATGTCAGATGACAAATAAGTTCTGGCATAATGAGCAGTTTGGTTGATAACAGGAGTAGTAGATAGTGAGATCTTCTTGAACAATAGAAGGCACTGTAACAAGGTACTAGGGAGATGAGACATAATGAACACCAAAGAGTGTCTTAGGATTTGACCGGTCTAGGGACACTGGGAGATGAATGCTAATAATCATAGATGGTAGGGTTCGGCTAACTGTGAAAGAAGTTTCTGGGAGGTGCCATGTTCAAGATTTTTTGCTGCCAAATCAACCTTTCTGAAATGTAATAGAGGTAGTATCCATTTTGTCCAAATTTTTCCCCGTCTGATTAATTTTAACGAGTACAGACGAGTAAGCTCGGAGAATTTTTCATATTTAGAGAGTCTGAAAAATGTCATAAAAGATAACTCCATGCCCCGTCTGATTAGGTTTAACGAGTCCAGACGAGTAAATTCGGTGAATTTTTCATGTTTAGAGAGTTTGAAAAATATCATAAAAGATAACTCCATTCGGGTACCCTTGTCATGTCTTGATAACCGAGCACGACAAAGGGAGAATAGTAAGCCCGAAACAATTCATTTTCCATGAGTTAGTCCATCGAATCTAGAAAAGTGGGAAATCTATGTTTGATGGACGTCTACCTCATTTTGTTATGAGTACGAGGAGACGGAGTAAACTCAGTACTCTTTGTGAAATTTTAACAAGTCCAACAAAGAAAAACTTGGTTACCTCCGTGAAATTTTAACGAGACAAATGGAGAAAAATCGGTTACTTTTTCGATTTAAAGAGCTTTGAAAAAGAGGAAAAGAATGGCTCCTTACTCTCTGTCGTTGTAGTTTAGCAAGCCAGACAAAGTCAACTCGGGGTTTTTTCAGTTTTATGAGCGAGAAAAAGGTCCCTAAAAAGAAAGCTCAGTGATTTTTCATATCAGTTTTAACAAGTCTGAAGAAGAGAACTCTAGGTTTTTCAGATTAATGAGCAAGAAAGAGAACATAAAAAGAACGCTCGATATCAACTTCGTATAAGTTTAACGAGTCCGAAGAAGGGAGCTCAAGATTTTTCAGATTAACAAGCAAGAAAAATACCGTAGAAAGAATGCTCGATGCTTCTTCGCATAATTTTAACAAGCCTGAAGAAGAGGACTCAAGGTTTTTCGGATTAATGAGCAAGAAAAATACCACAAAAAGAATTCTTGGAATTTATTGATCTCTTTCTCGTCAATATAAGGATCTATGTCGGGAATTTTCTTGTAAGACCAAGAAAACATATTGCGGAATTCCTCGAACAGGGATGTTCCGAATCGATAGTTTGAACATTCGTGTCAGCAGAGGGAACCATCTAAGGTGGGTCAAATGATGGGATTTATGTTTTTATCACATCCGAGTCGATCATCGAAGCACGATGGTGAAACTCTCCCCAAGGTCGTTCTTCTATAGACGTGATCTCTCGAATAGCTTCGTTTGTAGGAAAGACTTCATTGAGGAGATCCATAGAGAGAACTATGATGGGTGGGAGGTTTGTACCTTTGGTATAAACCATAGCAGTAGAGGGTTCAGATGTGATTTGGATGGCTTGGTAAGCCAACTCGGCTAGTGAGAGCGACATCTGATCTCCGTAGGAATCAATGTCTGAAGGTGCCATGATTATCCATGGGTCGATAGAGCCATCCAAAGTGGTGGATATCATTGCAACCGTATTTGGGATCTCTGGCAGCGGGAGAGGAAAAAGACCTAGTAGGAAAGATGACTTCAGAAGACTAGTACCAATACTGATGTAAGAGTCAGGAAAGCCTCCTATTAGGGGTATAGTGCTACTTGGTAACATAGAATAACCAGGGGTGTAGAAATATAACTGATCCACTGTGACTATTTTCCCATCCAATGGAAATAGGACGAGTCGGAAGACCGAAGAAACAATGGTGGTCATGGCATAATACCAACTGCGACTGAGCAATATATTATAGTCGAGATGTCGATCTACGACTTCAACATCCACGATTACCATTTTCCCACTCAGAATGATGGGAAATATAGCAAGGTATCCTTTTGGGAGGAACGTGTGACCATCGAAAGCTTTGAGCGAATTCAACGGCGGTGTTAAGGTAGGAGAACCTAAATTGAGCTAGTAAGCTTGTGATATAATGTAGGTCGAAGCACCTTCATCTATGACAGTGCGATGGATTGGTCTCCCTTTTGACACAACCTGCTCCTAGAATGCGAGTTGGTGTGAGAGGTGAGGTTTAGATTTTTCCATATCAAAGATAGCTAGCATGGAATCCTGGGGGTCTATTCCACCAATGGCCAAAAGAAAGGCTTTCCTTTGTGCTGGACAAGTTTGTAATACTTCGAGAGAAGACATAGCTGACGGTGCATATGCAAAATATTCTACAATGTTGTAGTTTTGGGCTGCATGTGCAGAGGTGTTATGAGTCGTGCATCGAAGTGTCCCTTTTGGGGGACGAATCACAGGGTTAGTAGTAGGCCATTCGATATGAAAATCATTGGGTGGCGGTGGATTTGAACTAGTACCTAGTTCTTGAGCATCTATGGTAGGATTTCCATAAACTTTGGCTCATGTTTGAAGTTCAACACTCTCAATCCCATAAATGGTGGATGATTGTTCATTGAAAGGATGCGAACCACCATTGCCCCGTTGATGGGGTTGTGGCGGATTGTCAACCATGTGTTGATGTTGCTGCTATTGATTAGGGAAAGGATTATGAAAAATGATAGGTGTTCACCTAGAATCCTTGTTTGCAATAAAATTGGTGCATTCCTATAGCCGAGGACATTTGTATGTCAAGTGGTCCTCCGCACAAATATTGAAAGGAAATTTCATGGGTTTATCCTTCCCTTTGTCATTTTTGGTAGCTTTTTTCTGATTAGGGTTATTCTGATTGTGCGACTGCTCTTTCGAAGAAGATGTCTTGTTCTTGTTCTTCTTATTTTTGCCACTAGGTTTTTGTGAAGTTTGCAGAGACTTTACCTCAGCGGAAGGAAGAGTAGTCGTTTGGTGAGGGGTGGTGGCAGCCGATGATGGCTGGGAGGCTTGCCCCTGAGATTGTTTTGTGGCTACACCAGAGATTGTGCCAACGAGACCGTCGGCATGAGCTCTAGTTTTTTGAGTAGCCAGAGGATTTGGGTTACCAGGGACATTGGGGAGAAAATCATATAGCGTTCCAGATTGTGAATAAATTAAATCCAAATGTTGGGCACGACAAATGCATTGATTTTTTGTAACCGCACCGGAAAGGCCAATGTCTTTAGAGATGTGGGGTAAGAGAGACTTACAAAACCAATTAGCCAAGAGATGATCTAGGATTGGTGCTTTGACTAGCCTCCTCCTATGTCTCCATTCATGAGTGTGATCAAAGATATGGGTGGCGATGTCTTGGCTCAGTGAGCTTAATAATTCCGTTCCGATTTCACATCTGATTGGTAATTGAAAGTTCTTTAGAAACTCCATCGCTAAAGTGCTAAAAGTGTTGACGGCGGCGCGTGGAAATTAAATATACCACTTGACAACATTTCTTGTAAGTGTGTGGGGAAATAGTCGAAGCTAGACACTATCATCCACCATGGAGTTAGATATAGACCATAGATGAAAGGTAGTGATGTGTGCAGCTGGGTTGTCCCCTTATTTCCCATCGAAATTTGGGATGTCAGAAGGAATCTTGTGTGGTACTGGAGGCCAGAGAGGGTTGTGATTGATGCGATCATTAGTCAGTTTATAGATATCAGGGATGTCCAGAGCTGCCAAAAATGGCAATTGTGGATTTTCCCCCGAATCTAACCAAGGAAGTATGGGCTGACTATTTAGACCATAGGGTCCACCCATCAATTTGTTACCAGGAGGATAAGTAGGACCTTGATAAAAATTTCCTATAGGTGGAGGGGTAGGGACATATGGTTACTATCCATAGGGCATATTGTATTGCGGAGCGAACAGTTGGTTGCCCCCAGTATAAAAGTGCCCTCCCATTCTAGATGGAGTTTGGGGTGGGTTAGTCCATATGGATGCAATATATTTTCCCGGAGGCATGTTACTACTTTCATAGTTCGACAATGGCATAGACCCTACACCTATATTTGAACCACTTAAGGGAATAGTATTAACAATAGGTTGTCCCATTTTTCCTAAGGCTTGCAGGGGAAGTGAAATGTTCCCTGTTACCTGTGTGCTGGTGACACTGCCCCCTGGTATAGTGGCCAAGGGGTTTGAACTCATCAAAGGGTTCCAACCGAAAGGGTTGCTAAAAGGAACTGAAGTAGTAACACTCGTGGGAGGAGCAACCTTGGGTCCCAACATGGTCACGATAGGAGTAGATCCCAAAGGATTCGGTGAGCCACTGACAGTTGTGATGACTGTAGGGTTGGGATTAGGTATATGTTAATTACTGGGGTTACCTAGTGATGGCATGGAACTGAAAACCAGTGGGGAGGATGGTGGCGAACCTGGGATGGTTGCCATTGGCATCGACCCTGTGGATGCAGGTGGTGAAATGGATGTTTGTGCGTCCAAAGACATATCTTGGCGTGGTGGAATCTAAACTATCATAGGCCCCAACGGATCAGTGAGTGGAGGATTGTAATGACGTACAACCCCTTCCATGAAAGGGTCCTCCGGAAATTTTGTATGATACGAGGCTATGTGTAAATCAGTGTTTTTTAGTAGAGACTGCTCTTCTGTAGAAGGCACGGGTTCACAAAGGTTCAGTTGTTCCTCAAGAGGCAGAGGAGGTAGACCTTGCTGTCCTCAAGACATATGGCGTGGGTTAGACGACACCACGGTGACCTGTTTATTTTTAACAAATTTTAATAAATTGTGATGTATTATAAAGTCTCAATGACAGTAACCACACACGTAAAAAAGAAAAAAGGACTCTCTAAAATCAATCAGCAAGCATCTAGAAAAGGGTGCCCTGTCTGAGTACTACTATTTTTTGGTGATGAAATCCAGTATCACAATAGTATACAGAGAAGGTTGGTTGAAAGTACTGTTATGGTCACTATAGAGCTTCGCCCGAACCTCAGACAATAGGTGTAAGCACTCTCGTGAAGACGAGCACCCTCCTAAAGTCCGAAGACAGAGTGGGTCCATTTATTTCAGGTACCAAGACAGCCTGTCCCAGTCACCTTGTGTAAGTACCTAAAAAGTATGGCCACTAAAGATACCTCAAATCATAGACATCATTAGGGGGATCCACTGTCAAGGACAACATGCTATATGGGCAGAATACCTAGATCCCCGATCTAGTTTGGACATCCCCGAAGGGAACCCCAATATATAACACACCCACAGGATGCATTCAAAGGCGGGATACCTTCTTGTGCACCCAAGTGTTGTCTCGCGCTGAGCTCCGATAAAGGAACGGTTCCGATAATATGAGTGTAGTAGGATTTCGCTCGTTAATGACTCTAGTTTCAAGTTTTGAGATCTTGGGTGATTTTCTCACTTTTCCTAACCCAAGATCCTAGCCTGAACTACTGTTGCTGTGAGCTCAAAAAGAGTAATTGGATTGATTTTATTATCGCTTGATTCTTACTGTACTTGATTATTAGTCTTATGGAGGGGGAGTGGACGTATGAAATGTAATGAGACTCTGACTCAAGAAACCATGAAAAATATGCTCTAAATATTCAATTCGATGAAGAGTATTTCTACAAGGAGAGGTTTCTTTTCAACATCCATGCAATAACATTCAAATAGCACAGCTCAACTTGAAATATTTAGAATTCTATCTATCTCTTCTTAACAGTCTATGAACTAAAATTTTCAAAATTAACTTAGCTAGATGCAGAAAAACTAAAAAAAAAAAAAAATTCTTCTCTAAAAAGTAAATACTTTCGACACTAACTTTTCAAACAAGAGCAAACAAATAGAAATTCCAGCTTAGTAAACAAGTATAGGGATTCAATCAAGGAGAGATACTGATGGCCAAAAAAACTCTGCAACCAAAACACAATCACAGCAGTGAACAACAAATTTTGGCTGAGTAACGCACTATATTTGAGTAAAGACAATGTTAATCCAGAGACTAACGCACTATATTTAAGCAGAGCCAACATTATAACGCACTGGAAAACCCACAGAGGTAGCGTTATCCAGGGAAAATTTCTTCATATGGTCAAACAGAAATAGGATTGAACTCTGTGAGCTTTTAAAATGTTTACTGGGCATAGATACTAGTCGGAAGGGTCTGTGAATAGAAGAAAGAAGAGAGGAGGAAAGAATAGTTTGGAAACTATGGGGAAATTCCCCAGCGGAGTCACCAATTCTGCTATAGGGTAAAATGCTTGGCTTGTTGGTTATCGAATATCCCTCTCAGGGCTTTCAGGTGCCCAAGGCAGACAGTAAGATTAGCTGTATAGTTCACAAAGATGGCACATACATATTCATATTAACTTAAAATAACTTGATAGAATGAGATATAATATTACCTCTTTAATGATCTTGGAGTCCCTTGGAGAGCACTAGGCAGCGAAGCAGGAGTTCTCCTTCACTAGCTCCAAATACTGGCCCTACAATCAGTTAAAGCACCCGTGTAATCTCTACCATAACATATATTTCCTATCAATTAAGTCAATATATAATGAACACTTAAACTATGCACATCTAATCCATTCATATCATGGTATATAATTGATTAAATAACAATGACAATATCAATGCATAGAATGGACAAAACAGATACAGTTCTATTCATTTATAAAAAAAGAGGATTACAATCATCAGTTGTACCAAGCCCTCCTCAGCCTTCCAATCTCTCTATCTCTCGAAGTGGTGATGTCTTGATCAACAAGTTCTCAATGAACGTCTTTGACCTTTGACCTTAACACTACAACAATGATCTCTACTTCACAAGTATGCAAAAACTTTGACAATCCTTCGACCTTGAACCAAGAGCCTTCAACTCCATTTTGTAGGAGATGGAGAGAGCAATCATTGCCCTTCTCTTTCCACCAGTTCTGAATAGAAAAAAACCAAGATGTTTCCTCAACCTCCATTCTTTTTCCTTCTTTGAGAGTTCAGTTGTTTATGGCGAGGCCCAATAAGAGTTGGTGCTTTGTAGTTTCCTTTTTGTACTAAATCTCTTGTGAGAAAAAGTTGGAGATTCAAATCACTCTCCGTGGGTTTTTCCCATTTCAAACTTAAAACACGGGTAACACTTCCCTCTAGTGTAAACAGAGCATTTCCCTAGCCACTAACGTGGCCCATTCACTGATCAACTACGTTATAACGCTCTTGTGTTGTTATAGTGAGGCGTTACCTTGGCAGAAATAGGTTTATTTTAGGTCTTTGTATTCCTTCCATATTTATCTTCTCCTCTGAGCTGATGAGGAGGTATTTTGACCTGTAACAAGTGGTATATAGGAAATAGTGAGAAACGTCAATATGAGGTAGTGAGGTAGTGTGGTTGTTGTGGATCCCTACATGCAGAGCCATTTGGAGAAGATCAGCTTGTTGATAAAATTATCACAATTTATTCTTGGGATCGATTTTTCAGTGAGAAGAAACCTATGTTCTGATTTCTACCGCTATTGAGAAGAGGTGAAGTGAGCTATGAATAGATCTAGAGCAGATCGACAATTTTGGTGTGCAACGGTACCATATAAGTAGTTCATATCTATTTACGTATAGCATCTGGATTAGCGGTGCCAAGACTGGCAATGATAAGTAGCGCATGGTGAGGTGGAACTATGGCTCGAAGCACATGACCAAGCATTCCACGCAAGGAAGCTACTAACAGGTGCCTAGACGTTCTTGTGGATAGTTGAGGTTTGCAGCAGTAGTTTAAAAATGCACAGGAGTTATATTAAAATGTAAGTGATAGTCATATCGCATAACGTTGAAGCCCGATTCTAACATATCATACCAGTGCCGGAATCATAACGTGAGTTATCAAGTGTTTGCAGAGGAAATTAAATGGCAACGATTGTGTTTTGGTGAATTAGTAAAGGTTGTGTTCGAACCATAGATGCTACAGCGTGGGAGCTATTATTTATCCGAGCTACATCACACCACAACCAACGAGCCAACATTAAAATTGTTACTGTGTGAGTTGCAGCATATGGCATTGAAGTCATGGGCTGTTAGAAGGATGTGTGAATTTCGTTGGTGAATTACCAATTTGCGTGGAGACGTGATCAGATCACCAATGTCGAAAGCGCTACCATGTTCACACTATAATATATCTGATGCTACGGGTGGTGTCACACTGAGTCAATTAAACTCGTGTGTAGGCTTTGTTGTGTGCGTGGATCATAACAACAAAGTTGTAGTATTTGCAATGACTGTAATGAATTACCTGATGCAAAAGCATAACGTAGCTCAGGATATGTGTGTGTAAGTATGAAGCGTTTGATTGGTTTGTCAATAGTGAAATCAACATAAAATTTGTATGTGAAAACATCCACTTGCAACGCAAGTGAGGTATGGGTTTAAAATTAAATTCATATGGTGGTGCATAGTTGTAACGATCCTTGTGGATCTAATAATCATAGTATTGAGAAAAGGTTTGTGTTGAACTTGCAATGTTAAATTTGAAATTTGATCAATTTTATGTTGAAACAAGACTAAGCCTGGGCCTTGGTAGAAGCAAACAATTGTAATTCTTTATCTAGATAATCTTTGGAAATAGAAGTTGTTGTAGAACTACATCATTTTTGATATTATTGTAACACATGAGTTACTAAAGTGTTGTTGCAGCAAGGTGAAGCAAGAGAGTTTCCAGAGATTGATTCAATGATAGAGAACCAAGAGAAGCGAAATGCAGGAGGAGAAAATTACTAATGATAGTAATTTCAGAGGTTCTAAAAAAGACCTCAACAGAAAGAAGAAGGAAAATGCCAAGGTAAGTGGGATATGTGAATAGTTGACGAATGAAGATTATGAGCGGGAGAAGACTGAGATAACAATTCACCTTGAATTTTCAATTGAGTTGTTCTGAGTAAATTTGAAAAAAACAGACACATTGTTGGACCATGAGAAAGAAGGTAAAGTGGCAGAAGCTACACACAAAGAGGGAAAAGAAGTTAAGCATAAAATTGGCAGAAGAGCTGAGGAAGCCCGAGTAGATGTTGAGTTGTGGAGAACTTAGAGAGGTTGAGTTAAAAATGGATGTTTCCATTTGTGGCCCAGAACAGGGTGAAAGTCTAGATGAAGAGATCAATGAGGAGGATCTCATGAACTATTGGGATAGTTTAGAAGCATCTGAATATGTGTTGGCGAGAGAAGAAGATGAGGCTATGAAGCCTTGTATTTTTTCTCACAGTTTATGTATTTTTGCAGCATGTGCGAAAGATGGTTAGCAGTCTGATGGAACTGTCACAGAGATGAAGGAAAATTTTTAGGTAAAGTCTGGTAGATAATTCCTTCAGATAAGGAAAGTTTGGATTGGTTACAACAGAAAGAAAACATAAATGAATTCTTATTTAAGGTAAGACGCCAAGTTGAAGCTATTATGGAGCCGAAGAAAAATGGAAATGCTGAAGAAAAATTCCAAGGAGGCATACAAATGTATTTTTTAATGAAATTACTGACGAAAATTTATAATGTAATGATGCTGAAACCAGGAAAAGTCAGGAAGATTTCCAAAGGAAGAGTGAAGATAGTGATGAAGTGCTGAAAATATTTCATATCGAAATCAAGTTCTTAGAACGGTGGCTAAAGGAACCTGATGGAGGAGAAAAACTTGCAGAACCTGATCGAGATGAAATTACAGTTACTATGCATGATAGAGATGACATATTTTTAACATATATGGAGTTTAATGAATGTTATAAATTTTGAAATAATGATGTAACTGTAGGTATAGAAAACAACATTAACAAATATGATGTTGAAATTAGAGAAATCGAGCAGAAGTCATTTAGCATTAAGATGGAATATCAGAAGCAACAAGTAAGTTGTGTTTGTAGGGACATACAGGGAATAGTGAATCAACAAGATAAATATGGAAGTAGCCAGCAGTTCAAATCAAAATATATTAAAGTCCAGAAAGTTGATGATGGCAGATTAATACCTGAAGCATCAAAAGAGACCAAAAGGTCTTATCTTCTTAAACCTAACAGTTTTTCGGTGAATGCAGGTACACCACTCGACGAGAAGGTTGTTGCTATAAAAGAAATAAAAGGCTACAATAGTAATCAAGGAGTTCTTGATAATTTTCCATTGGAGAAAGTTGAGAGTTCAGCTCAGTTGGAGATGACAGAGTTCGACAAAGAGGAATTACTCTGAGGAGGTGGTGGAAGAAAGTGTTGGAGAATTCGATGGAATCTAGTCGACAGAGTGCTTTTAATGAAGAATTATTGAGATTTTTCATGCTGAGTGAAGAAGAAGTTTGTTTTATATGCTCAGATTTTTTTTATAGCAGAATCCCTCCATCATTTGGTATCAGAGCAGGAGAGAGTTGATTGAATTGTGTAAGAGATTTTGGCACTTTGAATCTACAACTATATATGTATATGTTGTATGTATGTGGATGCAAGAATGATATGTATCCAAGGACAAGGTAGCAAAATACAAATCGAAGAGATTGCACTCAGCAAATAAAAGAGTCTTTGTATGGTTGGGAGGTTGTGAATCCACAACAAACGAAATCTGTGTATTGCGATGATACCATGGGTGCGGTCATCATCCACACCTTGTAGAGTTCGTGAATGGCTATCACTCAAGACAGAGGAGTCGACAAGGATTTTGGAGTTTTGTGAGGGAAGCAATGGTAAAGACTAGAGGTTGGAGTGGCATGTGTCCATATTCTGCGTACATATATGTTCTTGCCTTTGGTGATCGAATAACACACAAAGAGCAGTGGTGGTGGCTGTGAGGGATTTAGTGACTACTGAGGATTTTAAAGCGAGTTATAAGCTTGTGATAATATTTTTGAAGTAGAGTGAAGCCTGCAGAAGCATGCCCATCTCTGATTCGTAAGTTGAATTTGCAGCGGTCTATGGGAAATAGTGAGCAACGTCAATATGAGGTAGTGAGGTAGTGTGGTTGTTGTGGATCCCTACATGTAAATGGGTTTGGAAAAGATCAGATCGTTGATAAAATTATCACAATTTATTCGTGGGATCAATTTTTTAGTGAGAAGAAACCTATGTTTTGATTGCTATCGGTGTCAAGTAGAGGTGAAGTGAGCTATGAATAGATCTGGAGCGGATTGAAAATTATGGTGTGAAGCGGTACCAGATAAGTAGTTCATCTCTCTTTGCGTATAACATATGGATGAGCAGTGCCAATACCGGCAGCGATAAGTAGTGCATGGTGAGGTGGAGTTGTGGCTCGAAGCACATGACCAAGCATTGCACACAGGGAAGCTGCTAACAGGTGGCTCAACATTATCGTGGATAGTCGAGGGTTGTAGCAGTAGTTTAAAAATGCATTGCAGTGATATTAAAATTTAAGTGATAGTCATATCACACACTTTCGAAGCCCGATTCTAACATTTCATACCAGTGTCGGAATCATAACGCAAGTTTTCAAGTGTTTGCAGAGGAAATTAAATGGAAACAATTGTGTTTTGGTGAATTGGTAAAGGTTGTATTGGAACCAGAGATGCTACAGCATGGGAGATATTTCTTATCTGAGCTACATCACACTGGATCCAACGAGCCAACATTAAAATTATTACTGTGCAGAGTTGTAGCTTATGGCATCATAGTCACAGGCTGTTAGAAGGCTATGTGAATTTCGTTGGTGAATTACTAATCTGCATGGAGATGTTATCGGATCACCAGTGTGGAAAGCACTACCGTGTTCACACTATACTATATCCGATGCTACGAGAGGTGTCACAGTGTGTCAAGTAAACTCGCATGGAGGCTTTGCTGTGTGCGTGGATCATAACAACAAATTCAAAGTCTTTGTAATGATTTTAATGAATTACCTGATGCAAAAGAATAACGTAGCTCATGAGATGCGTGTGTAAGTATGAAGGGTTTGATTGGTTTGTCAATAGTGAAATGAACATAAAATTTGTATGTGAAAACATCCATTTGCAACGCAAGTGAGGTACGGGTTTAAAATGAAATTCATATGGTGGTGCATAGCTGTAACGATCCTTGTGGATCTAATAATCATAGTATTGGGAAAAGGTTTGTGTTGAACTTGCAATGTTAAATTGAAAATTTAATCAATTTTATGTTGAAACGAGACTAAGCCTGGGCCTTGGTAGAAGCAAGAAATTGTAATACTTTATCCAAAGAATATTTGGAAACAGAAGTTGTTGTACACCTACATCATTTTTGGTATTATTGTAACACATGAGTTACTAAAGTGTTGTTGCAGCAAGGTGAAGCAAGAGAGTTGCTAGAGATTGATTCCGTGACAGAGAACCAAGAGAAGCAAAATGCAGGAGGAGAAAATGACTACTGATAGTCATCTCATAGGTTTTGAAAAATACCTCAAAATAAAGAAGAAGGAAAATGCCAAAGTAAGTGGCATATGTGAACAGTTGACGAATGAATATTACAAGTAGGAGAAGAATGAGATAACAATTCACCTTGAATTATTAATGGAGTTGTTGCGGGAAAATGTGAAAAACCAGACACATGGTTGGACCATGAGAAAGAAGGTAAAGTGGCAGAGGCTACACACAAAGAGGGAAAAGCAGGTAAACATATAGTTGGCAGAAGAACTGAGGAAGCTCGAGCAAATGATGAGGTGTGAAGAACTCATAGAGGCTGAGTTAAAAATGGATGTTTCCATTTATGGCCCAGAATAGAGTGAAATTCTGGGTGAGGATATCAATGAGGAAGATCTCATGAACTATTGGGATAGTTCAGAAGCATTTGAAGATGTGTTGGTGAGAGAAGAAGATGAGGCTATGAAGCCTTGCATTCTTAAATCTCACAGCTTATGTATGTTTGCAGGATGTGTGAAAGATGGTGAGTAGTCTGATGGAACTGTCACAAAGGAGAATGAAACTTTTGAGGTAAAGTCTGGTAGAGAATTCCTTTCAGAGAAGGAAAGTGTTGATTGGTTACAACACGAAGAAATCATAAATGAATTATTATTTGGGGTAAGATAGCAAGTCGAAGCTGTTATGGAACAGGAACAAAGTGGAAATTCTGAAGAAAAATTCCAAGGAGGTAAACAAATGTATTTGTTTAATGAAATTTCTGAGAAAAGTTTACAATGTAATGATGCTGAAGCCAGGACAACTCAGGAAGATTTCCATAGGAAGAGTGAAGGTAGTGATGAAGTGTTGAAAAGATTTCATATGGAAATCGAGTTTTTGGAACGGTGGTTGAAGGAACCTTATGCTGAAGAAAAACTTGCAGAACCTGATCCAGAAGAAATTACAGTTACTATGCATGATAGAGATGAAATGTTTTTAACATTTATGGAGTTGAATGAATGTTATAAATTTTTAGATAATGATGTAAGTGTATGTACAAAAAGCGACATTAACAGATATGATGTCAAAGTCAGAGAAGTTGAGCGGAAATTATTTGGAGTTGAGTTGAAAGATCAAGAGCAACAAAGGAGTTGTGTCCATAAAGACAAAAAGGAGACAGAAATATTGATCCAGCAAGATGAAGATGGAAGCAGCCAGCAGTTCGAAACAAAATCTATTAAAGTCTAGAAAATCGATGATGGGATATTGATGCCTTAAGCATCAAATGAGATCAAAAGGTCTTACCTTTTTAAAACTAACAGTTTTTTGGTGAATGCAGGTACAACACCAGACAAGAGAATTGTTGCTATAAAAGCAATCAAAGACTATAGTTGTACTCAAGAAGGAGTTCTTGATTATTTTCCATTGCAGAAAGTTGAGAGTTTAACTCAGTTGGAGATGACAGAGTTTGACAGAGAGAAATTACTTCGAGGAGTTGGCGAAAGAAAGTGTTGGGGAAGCCGATGGAATCCGATCGACAGAGTGGACGATGAGTTATCAAATCGAGTTGATACTTCAAAGGACCAACGGCAGGACAGAGTATGGAATCCTGGAGGGAGCAAGTCATCAGGACTTGTGGCCATCACAGTATTACAGAAAAGCGACGGACCTCATAGACAGGAGTCTATGGAAACTTCTGTACATGGGGAGTTTGATGCAGGAGCATCCAAGCCAAATTTTCATTATTTAATTATGTAATAAGGGGGGTGAGACATTTTCATTATTTTATTAATTAAATTGCTTATTTTTAATAAATTAGGAGAGAAATTATAAATGTGAGGATTTTTGTAAATATTCTTTAATAATTAAAGGATATGAGTGGAATGGAATTAGGTAGATAATCTAGAGAGTAGGAATTCCATATACGGGACTTTGTTGAGTCCAAAGCTAGAATAAATCCAAATTAGATTTGTAGTTGATATTTATGAGGAGAAATTTATGGAGTGAAATAAATTCATTATTTATGTATATATAGGAGTGTTTTTATATGAGGATGAGAGGCAGCTGAGAGCAGCGAGGAGTACAGTGAGAGTGAGAGATGGTTTGAAGGGCCGAGAGCCAAGGGGCCGCAAAATGTAATATTTGGCCAAAGAGTTTTTATGTTTTTATATAATTATTTCATTTGAATGGCTCTCCTTCCTTCATATGTATTTTTAGCTGAATATTTTTATGTTTTTATTGAAGAATTATTGAGAGTTTTCATGCTGGTTGAAGGAGTGTGTGTTTTATATGCTCGGATCTGTTCTATAGAAGAATCCATTATTTAGTGTCAGTGGGAAAAAATTGATTAAATTGTGTAAGAGATTGTGGCGCTTTGGTCTGCAACTATATATATATATATATATATATATATATATATATATATATTTGTATGTATGTGAATTGAGGAATGATATCTACCCAAGGACAAGGTAGAAAAATCAAAATCGAAGAGATCACACTCAGTAGATAAAAGAGTCTTTGCATGGTTGGGAGGCTGTGACTCCACAACCAATGAAATTTGTGTATTTCGATGATACCATGGGTGCGGTCATGATCCACACCTTCCAGAGTTCGTGAATGGCTATCACTCGAGCCACAAGATTCGACAAGGAGTTTGGAGTTGTGTGAGGGCAACAATGGTAAAGTCGAGAGGTTGGAGCGGCCTGTGCGCATATTCTGTGTACATATATGTTCTTGCCTTTGGTGATCGAATAGCCCACGGACAACAGTGGTGGTGGACGTTAGGGAGTCGGTGACTTCTAAGGATTTTAAAGCGAGTTATAAGGTTGGGATAAGCTTGTGGAAGTAGAGTGAAACGTACGGAAGCATGCCCATCTCTGATTCGAAATTTGAATTTGCAGTGGTCTATAGGAAATAGTGAGCAACGTCGATATGAGGTAGTGAGGTAGTGTGGTTTTTGTGGATCCCTACATGTAGAGCCCTTTGGAGAAGATCGGCTTGTTGATAAAATTATCACAATTTATTCATGGGATCGATTTTTCAGTGAGAAGCAACCTATGTTTTGATTGCTATCGATGTTGAACAGAGGTGAAGTGAGCTACGAATAGATCCAGAGTGGATCGAAAGTTGTGGTGTGCGGTGGTACCAGATAAGTAGTTCATATCTATTTGCGTATAACATATGGATGAGTAGTGCCAAGACCGACAATGATAAGTAGCGTGTGGTGAGGTGAAGCTATGGCTCGAAGCACATGACCAAGCATTGCATGCAGGGAAGCTGCTAACAGGTGGCTCAAAGTTCTCGTGGATAGTCGAGGGTTGTAGCAGTAGTTTAAAAATGCACTGTATTGATATTAAAATGTAAGTTACAATCATATTGCACACCATCGAAGCCTGATTCTAACATATCAGACCAGTGCCAGAATCATAATGTGAGTTTTCAAGTGTTTGTAGAGGAAATTAAATGGCAACAATTGTGTTTTGGTGAAATATTAAAGGTTGTGTTCGAACCAGAGATGCTACAGCGTGGGAGTTGTTCCATATCCGATCTACAACACACCAGAGCCAACGAGTCAACATTAAAATTTTTACTGTGTGAGTTGCAGCATATGGAATCAAAGTCATGGGTTGTTAGAAGGCTATGTGAATTTCATTGATGAATTACCAATCTGCGTGGAGACATGATCGGATCACAAGTGTGGAAAGTGATGCCATGTTCACACTATACTATATCCGATGCTATGGGTGGTATCACACTGTGTCAATTAAACTCACATGGAGGCTTTGCTGTGTGCATGGATCATAACAGCAGCATCGAAGTCTTTGCAGCGATTGTAATGAATTACCTGATGTAAAAGCATAGCACATCTCATGAGATGTGTGTGTAAGTATGAAGGGTTTGATTAGTTTGTCAACAATGAAATGAGCATAAAATTTGTATGTGAAAACATCCATTTGCAACGGAAGTGAGGTATGGGTTTAAAATTAAATTCATATGGTGGTGCATAGTTGTAATGATCCTTGTGGATCTGATAATCATAGTATTGAGAAAAGGATTTTGTTGAACTTGCAAGGTTAAATTGGAAATTTAATTAATTTTATGTTGAAATAAGACTAAGCTTGGGCCTTGGTAGGAGCAAAAAATTGTAATTCTTTATCCAAAGAAATATTGGAAATAGAAGTTGTTGTATGCCTACATCATTTTTGGTATTATTGTAACACATGAGTTACTAAAGTGTTGTTGCAGGAAGGTGAAGCAAGACAGTTTCCAGAGATTGATTCCATGATAGAGAACCAAGAGAATCCAAATGCAGGAGGAGAAAATGAATGCTGATAGTCATTCTATAGGTTCTGAAAAATATCTGAATAGAAAGAAGAAGGAAAATGCCAAGGTAAGTGGCATACGTGAAGAGTTGACGAATGAAGATTATGAGCGGGAGAATACTGAGATAACAATTCAGCTTGAATTGTTAATGGAGTTGTTGCGGTAAAATGTGAAAAACCAGACACATGGTTGGACCATGAGAAAGAAGGTAAAGTGGCAGAAGGTACACACAAAGAGGGAAAAGCAGGTAAACATACAGTTGGCAGAAGAGCTGAGAAAGCTTGAGCAGATGTTGAGTTGTGGAGAACTCAGAGAGGCTGTGTTAAAAATGGATGTTTCCATTTGTGGCCCAGAACAGGGTGAAATTCTGGGTGAAGAGATCAATGAGGAAGATCTGATGAACTATCAGGATAGTTCAGAAGCATCTGAAGATGTGTTGGGGAGAGAAGCAGATGAGGCTATGAAGCCTTGTATTTTTTGTCACAGTTTATGTAAGTTTGCAAGATGTGCGAAAGAAGGTGAGCAGTCTGATGGAACTATTACAGAGATGAAGGAAACTTTTGAGGCAAAGTTTGGTAGATAATTCCTTTGAGAGAAGGAATGTGTTGATTGATTACAACAAGAGAAAATCATAAATGAATTCTTATTTGGGGTAAGACAGGAATTCGAAGTTGTTATGGAGCAGGAGCAAATGGAAATGTCGAAGAAAAATTCCAAGGAGGTAAACAAATTTATTTGTTTAATGAAATTACTAATGAAATTTTACAATGTAATGATGCTAATACCAGGACAACTCAAGAATATTTCCAGAGGAATAGTGAAGGTAGAGATAAAGTGCTAAAAATATTTCATATCGAAATCAAGTTCTTATAACGGTGGCTGAAGGAACCTGATGGAGGAGAAAAACTTGCAGAACCTGATCCAGACGAAATTACAGTTACTATGCATGATAGAGATGAAATATTTTTCACATTTATGGAGTTGAATGAATTTTATAAATTTTCAAATAATGATGTAACTGTAAGTATAGAGAATGACATTAACAGATATGATGTCGAAATCAGAGAAATCGAGAAGAACTTATTTGGCATTAAGATGGAAGATCAGAAGCAGCAAGGAAGTTGTGTCTGTAGGGACACAAAGGAAACAGTGAATCATCAAGATGAAGATGGAAGCAGCCATGTTCAGAATAAAATCTATTAAAGTCCAGAAAGTTGATGATGGGATATTGATGCCTAAAGCATCAAAAGAGACTGAAAGGTATTATCTTCTTAAAACTAACAGTTTGTTGGTGAATGTAGGTATAGCACCGAATGAGAAAGTTGTTTCTATAAAAGCAATAAAAGGCTATAGTAGTAATCAATAAGGAGTTCTTGATTATTTTCCATTGTAGAAAGTTGATAGTTCAGCTCAGTTAGAGACGACAGAGTTCGATCAAGAGGAATTACTCCGAGGAATTGGCAGAAGAAAGTGTTGGAGAAGCTGATGAATCTGATCAACAGAATGGACGATGAGTTATCAAATTGAGTTGATACTTTGAAGGACCAACAGCAGAACAGATTTTGGAATCCTAGAGGGAGAAAGTCATCAGGACTTGTGGTTGTCGCAGTATTAGAGAAAAGTGACGGACCTCATAGACAGGAGTCTATGGAAACTTCTCTACATGGGGAGTCTGACGTAGGAGCATCCAAGCCAAATTTTCATTATTTAATTATATAATAAGGGGTTGAGACATTTAATTATTTTATTAATTAAATTTCTTATTTTTAATAAATTAGGAGAGAAATTATAAATGTGAGGATTTTTGTAAATATTCTTTAATAATTAAAGGATATGAGTGGAATGGAATTAGGTAGATAATCTAGGGAGTAGGAATTCCATATATGAGACTTTGTTGAGTCCAAAACTATAATAAATCCAAATTAGATTTGTAGTTGAGATTTATATGGAGGAATTTATGGAATGAAATAAATTCATTATTTTATATAAATATGAGTGTTTTTATGAGGATGAGAGACAACTAAGAGTAGTAAGGAGTACAGTGAGAGTGAGAAATGGTTTGAAGGGTTGAGAGCCAAGAGGCCACCTAATGTAATAGTTGGCAAAAGATTTTTTTTTATGTTTTTATATCGGTATTTAATTTGAATGGCTCTCCTTCCTTCATATGTATTTTTTAGCTGAATATTTTTATGGTTTTAATGAATAATTATTGAGAGTTTTCATGTTGAGTGAAGAAGAAGTGTGTTTTGTATGTTTAGATATGTTTTATAGAAAAATCCCTACATCATCTTTTTATCACTACGTTGGTTTTGCTGATGGCACTTGACGTAGCACACAAAACCTGTCTTCTACAATGTGGGCACTCTTTTCTCCTAATGGCGAGTTGATTAATTTACAAGGCATTTGTTCAGGTCAGACAACTAACAATGTTGCCGAGTATAGTGTGGTGATCAAACTACTATCAGATGCCATTTATTTTTGGAAAAGAGATTTGGTTGTTAAGCTCGATTCACAACTCATTATATTACAAATCAATGGGCATTATTCTATGCAAAAACCTCAAATTTTGCATATGTGTTTACGTGCTAGATTAGTGGAAAGGAATTTTGATTTTATCACATATCAACACATTCCATGAAATTTATATACTTTAAAAAATTCATCAGAAAACCATGTATTAGATATAAATTTGTGCAATATGTAAATCAAGACATCATCATGATACACAAGTATTCATAGAAACATGCATATATATATATATATATCTGTCTGTAAGTGTGTTACATCCAAAAGCTCAAAAAATATTTGTTTTGTTACAAAAATGGCTCTTCATGCCTACATCAGTACAAAATGTATAAAAAGTGCTACTATCCACCCACACGATGCTCATGGTATCAGGTGACTACTCGAATTACTCGCCATAGTAATAGATGCAGTCTGACCGGAATTCCAACAATGTGTCTCTGAAAATGAAATGGGATCTCATTAGATGTGGGATACTCTAGGATGCCTTGCGTGAGGCTAACAAGGGTTCCTCTCCAGCTAAGCTAATGTGTATGATCCCTCCTCATAAGAAGCATCCTTTGCTATATGTGGTATCCATCGTGCAATGGGGGACATTCCGAGAGGTCTCTATGGACCCATAACTTTAAAAAAAATCATAATTTTACGTGCCAGAACATATAAGAAAAACATTAAAAAAGTAAAAAATGTTTAAAAAATACTTCTTACGTTCATCGACGCACTGTGTGTCTGGTGGGACCAAAATATCTGAATCTCCTCTAAAGTCGATGTCGACATAGGTGTAGTCCTTGACTACAATTAGCTATCGTTGTAGAAAACTGAAGAATGTTGTGGGGAAATGAATCTATGTCCCTCCTCACTATCTTAGCATTATGTCACACCATCGCATCAGCTATGGATCATTTGAGACTTGATCATGGATCTCTAACCAATGATACTGGAACAGGGGTACTCTCTCCAGAAATAAGGTCACCAGAATTGACCCATACCCGAACTTTTTTGGTCTCCTGGCCTTGCACTTGGTTAGCTGGCTCTTCATGTTAGTCAATAACCCCTCGCACTATGATCTCCATACTGGCACTATGATCTCATTGCCTCATGCAATGACTGTGCTCTTTCCACTCTGGTGATACAATGCAATATCGTACGTATGGGGATCACTCCGATTGAAGATATGTCTACCTTCCCACTCTCTGTCTTCTATGCCATGAGACAGTGTCTCTATATGAGCATGCTCATGCTATCACCCCTTAGGTGAGCCCCAGTGATTTGGATTCTCTCTCCTCGCCTAGACAATCTGGTGATAAATTAGATGTCCATGACATCTAGCTCAAGTTCTTGGTCCCTAATGATGAGAAACTATCGGTCCACATCCTAGATACTGATCAAGTACTGGAGAAGCTCTAGTTGAGCTCTCAAGCCATATTTTTGAAATAATTTCAACAATCCATAATTACACAAAGCATTTCCGCAATCTTGGACTTGCAAGGATTGGCGGTCTTCCACCTCATGGACTCGTTCTTTCTATTCGGCAGACATCTTCTCTGGAAGCACCTGAAAAACATGTCCAATTGGTATTATAGGAGCATTCATGGAAGAATTTTTAGAAATTGATGGTGGAGTTGGCAGTTATTTCAAATTTAATCTCTTCCTCGTGGCCATCACGTCTGTCCTAAATAATTCGACATTGGTGGCACACTGCCCTAATGCACTTTTCACAACCAATGTGACCCTGATAGCTGGTTGCATTCGATTTTAAAATTTTAAATACCTTCCCTAAACTCCCTAATTCCGAAAATAAATGCTAAATGAACAAGATAAAAATGAAAAGGAGGTTTAGAGCACTTACCTGGCGGAGACGGATCAATGAATGGCTTTCTAGATGGGCCACACCCCTGATTTGAAATTCTGAGGGAAAATGGACAAAATTCTCTTCTGAATATGGAAAGGTGAAAAATATTTTGTTTTTTGGTCTATTTATATATTTCTGAAAATTTTCACCAATATTTTAATATTTTTCCTCGATATTTGTGATGTTTGTTGTTTATGTGCAAAACATGAATTTCACACTACTAATGATTGTTTCCGATGAAAATAAGTTGAATTTTATCTCTTTTTAAGGCTCGTTAACTGTTTACAAAAAGGGAATGCCCCTGGAGTCAACTTTCTGCTCCTTTCTGACTCTCGAAAAATGAAAATATTACTGAGTACTTGTCATTTAAAACTAGTTAAAGTGAATTAATTGATGTGATCTAAGTCTACATTTACCCCTTTTTCGAGCTGAGATTTACTATTTACGAAAAATGAATATCTTGATCAAACATGGCTAAGAGGTTTTCTCGGACATAGTTTTCTACCTTTTCGGATTCAAGAGACAACTTACGAAAAGGGACATGATGGAGTTTCCTTTTTTTTTCTTTTCAAACTCACTAAGCATGGAAAGTTACAGAGTTTACCTTTCATTGGACTTGTTAAAGATTAAATGACAAAAGAATTGTCACCATGATGGGACTGAGTTCCTCCTTCCTGGGGCTCGTTAAACTTACTAGGATGGATTCATTCGAAGAATGAACTTACATGATGATAATATGCTATCCTCTTCACACTGGCTATAAAAAATAAAGAAGTACTCATTAGCAAAAACGGGGGAAAATTGAAAGTGAATGTCTTATGTGTATTTTGGGTAGCTTGTCGCTCTTGAACATGACACTCATTTGCAGTTCGTCTTGTTTTGGGGACATCCTACATTCGTCACTTTGCCTCCATGGGTTTGGGAAATCCATTTTCCTCTCATAAGATTACCAATTTTATCAACATGACCTTTGATGCTATTTGATTCAAATGATGCCACCCTCCGGAGTCATGTCACCAATATTTTCAAGAGAATTCCTTTTTATCAGACACCTTATGCATATTTGACCTCCTCTGATACAATCCCAAATCACTCTAATCATATTAATATATATGTTGTTTTGTGTCAATGATGTGGAAATCCTTATGGCCATCCTTCGACAAATCACTTCCTAACCACTTCAGCTCATTCTCTGAGAAAGTGGTTTCGAAACTTATTTCAGTAACTTGGATATTTCATGCCTCAATTGCAAGTTACTTGTGTTTGATTATAGGTTCACATCATTTTCCTTCGATCAAATGATTCTGAAAATTTTCGACTTCAACACATCCATTCACACTTGTAGATTGTGTTGTTTTACCTTGAGGTCCATCCTCATTATTGGTGGTATCTCTCGTGCCTATTAACGATTTTTTTCATTGGCTGGTAATCAAGTAGTTTCTACATTGTTCAACACCAACACATTTATTGACATGGCTAGATTCATACATTGGGTTGATTGAGATCGTAGTGAAGACCTTGGGTCACATATGATTTTTGTTCTAGGTTGTGTGGATTTATTGAGTATTCATGATTGTATATATGATCCTATCTATACATATGGTTGTTGTTAGCACATTTTTATCCTTAGTCATGAGTGTGTTTATTTATTTATTTATTTTTTTAGGATAAAAATTTGTAAACTTCAAAAAAATTTATAACACTATCGAAATTTCCAGTAGCATCTGTTTTATCCCTTTTAGACAATCTTTTTTAATTTTATTATATCTATTTTTCCTTTACACGATGCTACTGGAAATTCCGGTAAACTCCCCTATTTAAAAAAAAAAAAAAAAAATCATATTCTTTTCTGTTAGCCACGTGTTCCCATTATCAACTACAATTTAAATTTTTTATCATGAGTTATGTTACGTGATAGGAAAGGTCTATGTTGAGTGATGTACAGTTAAGTCATGGTTATATGTGGAAGAAGCTAGGTTTCAATCGCAGTTGTAAAAGCCAATCGTTTTTTGTTCTGTCTGTCAACTGATTTGTTATATCCACATGTTGAGGTACGTATTAAGTGTTGAGGTAGATCGTGGATCTTCAATTTAATATGTTGAGTATTTGGTTTTATCACACATGAATGGTACTGAAATTTTAGGCCTATCCCAAGGATACGATGGAGGTGACTACCAGCTCTAGATCTGTTCAACTCTAGCCACCTATAGTGTATAATATAAAACAAAACAACCAACCGAAGTTAATCATGACTACCACAAGGTGTGTTATATGGCATAAGATATTTTCCATTATGAAAAATATCATACATGGAAAGGTGAAGCAACATATATTTTTAAATAACCAAAAGAAAGGTAAAACCATTAGTTTTGAGTTCAGTAGTTGGTGAATAAAAAGTTCCAGTGAGTAGCTTGGAGAGGGAGACCCAGATTTCAGACAGTTTTCATTCAAGGTACAACAACACCTGTTAGGTGAGCTCCCCTAATCTTGACACCTATCAGATTATTGTAGACAACCTTTTTTATTGCTAAATATGACTAAGAAAGGAAGAAAATTAAGATTCATTGAACCCCGGGGAGCTAATCTAGTTGATGCTAATCTGAATGTGAGGAGGTCCTTTGTTTAGGCAGGGTGGTATCCATTTACTTCAAAACTAGGAAGCTCTCATATAGGAGTAGCTAAAGAATTTTATCTCTCATTTGATAGGCAAGAAGAAAATATCTCTAGCCTCAGATTTCAGGTATCGGCAAATTCTATTGCTGAATCTTTCCGCCTTCCATAGGGAGGAGAAAAATGGTTCAAAAGAAAAGTCATCACTGGAGGAGAACTTAAAATTTTCATCAAAGACAAACACATACACCCTAACTGGGCTAAAGGGATTCCCAAAAGTTATCTCAAGAATGAATGGGCTTTGACTGTCAAGGTCATCAAGATTTACCTTACCTGTGAAAGGAGGTATATTGCTGTTTTTCTTTATCACATGAGGTTTTCTTTTAGATTTCAGGTATGAAGGCCCTCAACCTACCATTATTTTTTCTAAAGAGCCTGACTAATATGTTAGCTAGGATACAATCCCATGCAACTGCATCATATTATAACTTATATCATCAAGCTCTTATCAAAATATTGGTTGTTGAAGAACTCAGGAAAATAAACCACGCATGGGAACACTTTATGTTTGACAAGGTAGGCCAACCTGTAGCTACATAATATATTCCTGCTCAGATATCTCCAGCTTCACAACAACATCCTCAACTTGCCAAGCAGAAAGGGAAAGGTAAGAATCCAACTACTTCATCAGTTAGTAAGAGGACTAAGAGAAAAGATAACAAGGAGAAAATATAAAAAAAGGCTAAAGGAAAAAAGGAAAAGGCCCCCTCAACCAAGGTTAAAAATAATTTGGATAAAGGAGAAGGTTCATCGACTAACAAGCCTAAATAAATTAATATTATACCTCTTATTTCTCCTTTTCCAAAGGTTTATACAAGAGCATGGAGTGGAAAGTCTGTAACTACAGAAAAATCCAAAGAAAAGGTGCTACCAGAAGTTTCGGAAGCAGACATTCAAAAAAAGCCTCAGAAGGAATATCAACCCACCAATTCAGATAAGGAGCTCCTAAAATATGCAGGGTATGATATTAGAAGTAAGAGAAGAAAAAAATATGCAAAACAAGTTGATGATATCAGGAAAAGACACATAAGAGACAACAAAAAAATTATGCTGAAGTTTAAAGCCCTGCATAATCCAAGTTTGTTGACAGAAGTGATAGATATAGAGAGGAAATATGAAGGGTTACAAACTGTAACTCCTTCAATTGTAGAGTCTAGTGGGTCCAAAAAGAAAGATAAGGGTAAATCCCCTTCAAACCAACAAACAGGATCCTATCAAAGAAAAAAAGTCCAGAAGAGTTCAAAAGAGAAAAAGACCATTTCCAAAGAGACGTCCACCAATACCAGAAGATAAAAATCAATTGTTAAAAAAATATAATTGGACAAGCTTGCATAAGTTGCAGCCCATATGGAGGAGAGGTAAAAGGTTTTCCTAGTGAAATACCTTTTTTCGTCCTAGTTACATTTTTGAAAAACAACTCAATTTTTAGAAGGTATAAGTTTGCACAAGATTTTTTCAAGAATATTGTTGTCCATTTTTGAAGAGGAAACTAAGTGTTAGCGAAATTTAAGGTAGAGTTACTATTTTTGCATAGTTACAGGTCTTTACCGAATGTTCCGGTAGTGCCTCTTTTTACTGATTTTTTACAGTTGTCAGTAGAATTTTCGAGCTATTCTAAGGATGATAAGTACTCATACCAATATGGATATGTCATGTGATGGTTGATAAGTGGTTTTTAGGTTGTTAAGTCTCATTTAATGAAGACACATGGATTTTAAAGAACTTAGGTCACAGAGATACAAATTAGTAGAAAAAGGGCATCATGCCAACACACTCAGCAACATAGTATAAATTGTCTTCTTTCTTCTTATCTACATTTGTCTTGTTAGTTATATTTTAGTAGGATATGTCTTTAATGTCCCATAACTCCTATGTAATGTGAGCAAGAGTGGATCCTTCTTTTTTGGAGAGATGGAGTTGGTGCCCCTCTCTCTATAAATATCGTTTGTAAATGCCATTTCAAGGTTGGATTTTGGCCGACCTGATCAAGACTTATCACAATAAAGAAAACACCTTTTGGCACTTCACGATGGAGGATTTTGTGATTCAAGGACTATCTAATATATGGTGTGTTTCTCTCAATGTTTCATTCTTTTGATTTATGAGTTCCAGCAGCTAGTAAAGTGTGAGTACGAGAACTGTTAGAGGAACTAATAGTTAATTATTTGTTGTTTAGTTTTCTGCAAGTCATATATATGTTATGTAGAGAATGTTAGTGAAGGTTTCATGAAATATTTATGAAATTATTTATCCATGTAATCTGGTTTCTAAATGTTGTTTCCTATACATAAAACATGGTTTTTGTAGAAGGCCACTCTTCTAGTTGTGTAACTGATTTAGGCTATGCATATTTCTTAGATTGATTACTAGCTATCTGTCATCTTTCATTTGTTACAATTTTCTCCCTTATACTACCAATTTTGCCATACAATCTATACTTGCCACAAATTTCCAAATGCATGAAAGTATAAAAGAATAAAAATCATTTCAAACTCTTTAAGAAGCCATCCCACCACTCAAAACCCTTTACTTTGAAATGAACTATGATGTGTAAGGATTACCTCTTTGCAGTCAAGGAGTGACTCCTTGTGCTAATAGTTGTGTGTATATTGTAGATCCATTTCTATGATCTCTTTTAGACAGATGGGTGTGACCAGACCGTTGGCTAATCTGTCATTTGATGCCTAGACAAACATCATGTAGTTAGGCATATTTATACTAGAGATGTCATATATTGTACATGTTTGATTTGGAAGATTATTTGAAGGTGATATATGCTCTTTGCATTGGTTCATAAAGCATTTCATCCATCACTCCTTGTTCCACATCCATGCTTTAAGGGGAATCTGTTACAGAGTAATTTGTTTCCATGATCATTTTCCCATCCCTGATCCTAAAATTCCACATAACAAATTCTATGAAATGTTTCCATCATCAAGAAATATGATGAAATATACCCTTGAAGATCCAAAGAAGACTTCCTTCAAATATTACTAGAGAAACTTGGTCAAATTTCTCATTTCCTGGGTCAGTGCCCTTCCTGGTGCCATGACTGCAGTGATATCCTTATCCCAATTTTGGCCCAGCGCTGTCAACACCCTAACTTATTCAAAAACCAAACTGAACCCCTTTCTGGCAGTGCTTCCTCAAATGGACAAGAAGCTTCGACCTCTAGAAAATCAAGGGTAGCGAGTTGGTTGTTGAATAGAGATGATAAGGTTGAGCTCTCACATTTTTTAGCTTTGATCTCATCCACGTGGGATCATCCCTTAGAAAGTGGACTTTCCTCCTCCTTTCATGGGCTCCCAACCTCCTTCTCCTTGATATAAATTCACATCCCTCATTCCCCCAAGTTTAAAGCTTAGCTGATCATTGTCAGATTCGTCTGAAATATCATCTCTTCACATTATTGCATCGTGATTAAGCTTAAGTGCATGGGAGAAGGAATGCTTTTGATCTGGGTGAAGAACTTATATTTTGACTTAAGGACACCTCCAACATCAAGGCCTGGTTGTAAGCTCTCCTTTTCTAATTTATCAATAATAACATTTGTTTTTTCTTTCTATATTTGTCTACATGATTATGAAAATATTATGGTACTCCTTGATCTACTAGATAACTAGTTTTTATGTTTATTATATATTGTATCATGTTTTTTGTTGTCCCTCGATCATCCACAGGTATTCGTACGCCATCGGTAGCAGGAAGCGGGCCTACAAGGATCATAGATCGTGGTCACCATCAATGGACCCAAGGATAGAAATTGGGAAAAGGTATTTATGTCTCTTTACTCTTTGCATTGTAAGAATTAAATAAGAAAGCTTATGTTATAAATAATCTCATGTTGCTAGACCCACTCTAGGGCTAGAGAGATCACCTCTATCCACAAAGGGGATCTATCTTGACAACATGGGTCTTCCTTTTTTGTGTGGTAATATGACACTACACCTGGAAACCATTTTTCCATGAAGCCTTGCTTTGTCACCTTTTTTAATCGAATTTCTTCATTTGAGTGGCTTGTGCTTGGGGCACCACTTTTCCTTCATGTAATGTCCCAAATGGGGAAATTTCTGCAATGCAGGGAATATCTTGAGATATTTGTATTTTCCAACTCTGAGAGTATTAACAATCAACACTGAACTATTTCAGAGATTGACTACTGGGGAATTTACTGGATATGTCACCTCCATAAGGAAGGATGAGATCTAGAGGCTACCTCGCTCTTTAGCAGACTCTGCCAATAGAACTTGTCAAGAGCTAATAATTTCCTTCAAGGAATTTCTGCAACAGCTTCCCATGAGGACGATGTATAAGGAAGCCCATGTTAAAATAAGGAAATCTAGTGCTGGGATGCCTTAGAATACATATGATACAAGCTCCCTATAGAATATAAGCTCAAATAAATAACCCTAAGGGTTTTATTCATATCTCCCACCAATAAGTATGCCAGAATAGTGCTCAATGAGAGAATATTTCAGCAGCATGAAAACTTCAATATGAAAAACAGTGAAAGAATGCATCATATAATGCCAATAGAGTAAAAATATGACACATAATGTGTAGCAGTAAATATTATCCAATATCCTTGAGGAAAAGACCTCTCAAGGTGAGTACAAATCAGCCTCTAAGGAAAATGTACGTAAACAAGATAATACACTGCTATATAACCCGACAACTTATGATTGTGCATTCTATGAGGAAAATGACTGAAAACTGATGTACATGAAATGATATGACATTATGAGCTCAAATAAGGATGGGGGAGCAAGATATCAACCCCAGAAAACATTATTATAACAATCCTCCAAGGGATTGGCTAAAATACATAAAAATGGAAAATGTTGGAGTTGAAGTGTAGCTACTGCAACTCAATAATAATAAAATAATGGAGAAGGAAATAGGTGCTACAATAAAAAATGATACCTCCTCCAGTTATCTCCAAAGCGAAGGAGCTGATCCCCTTCCTGAAGATTTCACTCACTAGTGCACAAAATGAGCTCCGCCCTCAAACCCTCTCTGAGAATAATGTTCTAAGAAGAAGGGACTTCCTGGGCACGAGAGAAACACATACGGCCTGATGCAAAATCTGCAATAAATCTCTGATATGATCCTTTGCTAATGTCCTAGAGAAGGAATGAGCTTCCCCTCTACAAACTGACTCCAGAAGTGGTGATGAATGTCCCTCACTGCAACACCAGCAACTCCAACATTCTCTTGCTACAAGAATAACACACTAGTTGCAAATGACTTCTTTGGCCTCAAGCTATGATGTGAGGAAGATGAAGAAAAATCTCTCCATGGCCTCCCATGAAACAGAAGGGCATTCCTAAATACGAATCCCTCTTGTGCTAAGTAGCACAAAGTTGAAGAGAGCTTCAACTTTGAATTCTATCTCAAAGAATGATCTCCTCAATGGCTCTCCTTCATATTTTATGCAATGTATGCATGGACCCCACTCACATTAGGATTTCTCTCATTTCAATTTTCCCTCCATTCCAACTACACAATCTTCTTATGCAAGCTTCCCCTCTTAGGGTACATTGTTGACTTTGGTCAGCCATGGTCTAGCTCACTTGCCTTTGACCCTTTTCACACTTGGGGCTACTATCTAAAGCCACTTAAGTGACTTTTGCACCTTAGGAGTGTTTATTAAATTTCTACATGGGTTCCCTCACCCATTTTATTCCTTTTATAAAAATAAAAGAAAGATTAATGTTCTGAATACTTTATTGCAAAATTTGAAACATTACAGTCCTCCCCTCCCAAAAATTTCTTGTCCTCAAGCAAGAGCAAGGATGAGCTGCCGAAAGTCCTCCACTCAAGGCACGTAGTCTGAAATTTCCTCATGTAGATCCTGCATCCTCAAGCAATCAAACAAGGAAAATGAGTCACCATCCAACTAGGCAACTCTTGAAAGGACTCCTCCACCTTGTGCTCATGAGAAATAGGTGGGCTGAATTTCTGAACTTGGTAAGCTTCATAGCCTACCCCACGCTGTCCTCTTCTCTACTTATGACGAATGTGGAGTGAAATTTTAACTTTGGCTGCAATAGTGTTGCCCTCAACATGCAATATGAAGTCTAGATCCCCTAGTGAACTCTCCTCCAACGCTGCAAATCAAGCTAGCCCAAATCATCTCATATGTGACGAGTTGGAATTCATCAACATATGGCATCCAACAATCATATGGTTCACCTCATGGAAGAACACATGGCTGAACATGGTTACCATATCATCTCTCATACTCCCCTTGGAGCATGTGCTGCAAAAAGGATGGAGGTATTCTCTCCCAAAGGGCACACCCACCCAGTGAGTCTCTCCCTCCTCAAGATACATATGGGGCTGCTGCTGATATATGGCTAAAATGAAATGGTCTTCAAAAGATATCCAAGCCACCCCATCAATCATACAATCCATGAAATGCCTCCTCCAATATTTTGAACCCTCTAAATAACTCCTCCCACATGAAGGAAAGAGATGAAGCTTGGCAATCATGGGCTGCCCATTGCTACTCCAAAAAAATACAACATGAAAAGTGGGGAGAATCACACTCCCAATGGGCATCTTCAATTTACTTCCCTCCTTCAAAGCAGTGCTTCCTCTGAACAGCGTTCCACCAGCATCACATGGAAGCATAAAATTATGAGATCAAGGAGGTGAAATATAGTTCCATGCATGGAACCAGCGCAGGGCATCATTGGCCTGCCTCAAAATAGAAAGTAACAAGTGTATTTTCAGGAACCTTTTTTCTGCCACATCCATCCTGCAAGGTGTGATCATGAAAACACATTTTGGTGCCAAATGAACTCACCAAAATCCATGTGGCTTCCCCCACAATCCACTGTTAAAATATCCATAATCTTTGTTGCAATAGACCATGAGCATAACCAAACATAGTGTGAAATAAGGATAGATAATCCTTGATATAATATGCTTCTCATAAAAATAAGAGAGTGCAAGGCATGTCACAAACAATTATCTGCCTCATCAAGTACTTTTGTCTTTTAGCTGAAAGTGGCTCAAGTGAAAGTTCTCCCTTACTGCAACATAGTAGGGAAGTGGTTGTGCCATTCCTCTCTTAGTTTCATGGGCTATGCATCTGCTCATAAGATGATATATCTCCATTAGGATGCCCTCCCAAGTGGATTCCTCCATCAATGAAGAATATGCATGGAAATGCATGAAAGAAGAACCCAAAATTTCTGCATGTAGATTCCTCTTCTTATGCTTGTGCAACCAAGCCAAGAAAGTCAAAATGTAGTAGGAGTGCTCTCCTCCTTTACTCCTTCATGCTCATCACATACATGCCTCCAAAATACATCACTTGTGAAGTGGCTTGGAAGACACTCCAACAAGTAACTCAAGCTCTCAAGTGACAGCGCTGCTGGCCTTTGGAGTAGGGCCACTATCATCTCAAATCTCCTGTATTTGACATGAATCTTGTCAAAGACTCCTCCCATCATGTTACTGAAAATTTAGTTCTCCTCCCATGAAGAAGGTGTTGCTCGGCATCCAAGATCAAAGAGAAATCCTCTTACACTATGCTAGTGCCTCCTCTTTCTCCTGCAACATGCGACAAAATCTGAGGAACAAGAGTAATGCTACTCCTCCACATACTTCCACCATGCTCAATTTGAAATTGGAACATAATGAGTGGTAAGAGAAATTCCATCCCATCATGATGCACCCATGCTCTCCTCTTTGTCCATCAAGAGAAACAATTGTGAAATTATCCTGGGACCTGTGGGCTATGGATCCTTCACATTTCCACTAGGCACACTCCATCCATAAGGCTCTTCTCTTTGGTGTAAGTATCCTGCCACTTGGTACCTCTTTCATAAGAGCTACCATTGTCCCAAAAAATATTTCTCCTTTTTCATTTCATGAGACATTGAAATGAAATCTCCACCATAACAAAATTTCAAAACCTCACCCTCACATGTGATGCATGGATCATCAATAGTGCATGAGGATGATGAGTTTTTATTTCCTCCAAAATGGCACAACATAGTAAAAGTTCCCTCCTCAAGACAATCAACATGCCATAATGTATAACCCTCCATGATAGATGCAAACTCATGCATACCTAGGAGAGATTTGGAAGAATTTTCCTCAAGTGTGATGGCTGACTCAATAGCTGAAGGTGGAGGTTGATCCTCCATGAATGTAACAATGCTGGCATGTGCCTCTGGTGGTGAGGGCTCCTCCCTCTTTTGGCCAAATCTTCTAATCAAGATCTGAGAAAAATTAGCAAGAGTAGAAACCCTTGCATGCCTCCCAAGGCTGAACCACCAAGTTCTTTCTTCTTCTTGCTGAACAAGTGTGATAAGATAGAGTCTCTAGGAAGACTCTAAGGTTTTATCCATACTCAACAAAAATCTCACTTAGAATTCGAATTCTAAGTGTTCTCCATGCTTCTGCTCTGATCCTCTGTGAGAATAGGAAGTGCATGGTCCTTCCTCTTCTCCTTCTTCTATCTCCTCAACCTCCTTGGGGAAGTTCTTGCTGGATGCAAAACTGATGAGATAAATATCATCCTATGCATCATCTTGACCTATTCTTCTCTAGAATTTGAACTTCATAGGCTGAGCGAAGTTCGAAGCTCTGATACCACTGTAATGTCCCAAAAGGGGAAATTTCTGCAATGCCGGGAATATCTTGAGATATTCCTATTTTCCAACTCTGGGAGTATTAAAAATCAACACTGAACTATTTCAGAGATTGACTACTGGGGAATTTACTAGATATCTCACCTCCATAAGGAATTATGAGATCCAGAGGCTACCTGGCCCTCTAGTAGAATTTTCCAATAGAAATTTTCAAGAGCTAATAGTTCCCTTCAAGGAATTTCTGCAACAACTGCCCATGAGGACGTTGTATAAGGAAGCCCGTGTGAAAATAAGGAAATATAGTGATTGGATGCCTTAGAATACATCTGATACAAACTCCTTGCAGTATATAAGCTCAAATAAATAACCCTGATGGGGTTATTCAGATATCCCACCAACAAGTATGCCGGAATAGTGCTCAATGAGAGAATCTTTCAGCAACATGAAAACTTCAATGTGAACAACAGTGAAAGAATGCATCATATAATGTTAGAAGAGTAAAAATCTGATAAATTATGTGTAGTAGAAAATATTATGCAAGATCCTTGAGGAAAAGACCTCTCAAGGTGAGTGCAAATCAGCCTCTAAGGAAAATGTACGTAAACAAGATAATACACTGCTACATAACCCAACAACTTATGACTGCATAGTCTATGAGGAAAATGAATGAAAAATGATGTACATGAAATGATATGACATTATGAGCTCAAATAAGAATAGGGGAGCAAGATCTCAACCCCAGAAAACATTATTATAACAATCCTCCAAGGGATTGTCTAAAATACATAAAACTGGAAAATGCCGAAGTTGCAGTGTAGCTGCTGCAAATCAATAATAATACAAGAATGGAGAAGGAATTAGATGCTGCAATAAAAAATGATACCTCCACCAATGATCTCCAAAGTGAAGGAGATGATCCCCTTCCTGAAGATTGCACTCACTAGTGCACAAAATGAGCTCCACCTGCAAACCCTCTCTGAGAATAACGCTGTAAGAGGAAGTGACTATGCTGGGCATGAGAGAAACACATATGGCTTGATGCTAGATCTACAATAAAGCTCTGATATTATCCTTTTCTAATCTCCTAGAGAAGGAATGAGCTTCCCCTCTACAAACCAGCTCCGGAAGTGGTGATGAAGGTCCCTCACTGCAACACCAACAACTCCAGTGTTCTCTTGCTGCAAGAATAACGCAGTAGCTGCAAATGACTGCTTTGGCCTCAATCCATGATGTGAGGAAGATGAAGAAAAATCTCTCCATGGACTCCCATGAAAGAGAAGGTTGTTCCTAAACATCAATCTCTCTTGTGCTAAGCAGCACAAAGTTGAAGAGAGCTTCAACTTATAACTCTATCTCCAAGAATGATCTCCTCAATGGTTCACCTTCATCTTTTATGCAATGTATGCATGGACGCCACTCATATTAGGGTTTCTCTCATTTCAATTTTCCCTCCATTCTAACTACGCAATCTTCTTGTGCAAGCTTCCCCCTTTTAGGGTACGTTGTTGACTTTGGTCAACCATGGTCTAGCTCACTTTCCTTTAGCCCTTTTCACACTTGGGGCTGCTATCTAAAGCCACTTAAGTGGCCTTTTTACATTATGAGTGTTTATTAAATTGCTACATGGGTTCCCTCACCCATTTTATTCATTTTATTAAATTAAAAGCAAGATTAATGTTCCAAATACTTTATTTCAAAATTGGAACATTACACTTCACACTTGTCATCTGATGTTTTGATTTTCGTCATGAGTAACCATCTATTGCTCATGTTTTTATGGTCCCCCTAGGCCTACCCTATGTGGCAGCATCATCAATTCACCCTTCTTTAGAGCATCCAAGTTGATTCGTCCTTGCATTCATGGAGTTTTTCTCAATTCCCTTTATCTCATATTAAATTATTCCATCCATATTTTCATCACATTCATCACGTGTTGCCCATTTTGGCCTCCAGTCATACTGTCCCTCATCCCCTCCAGAGTCGAGTCAGTCACTGCTAGGTCCATCGTCTGTTTTATGCTCTAACAAGGGAAGTCGTTTGTCTGCTATTCAGTATTCCCTTCTTCCATCATAATCCCTAGTGTTAGTCCATCAGTCACTTTACTATGATCCCTCGTGCCTTAGTTGAGGATTCATTATTGCCTCACCTATGGCGACCCCCCTTATGTCAACATTAACAGATTCATTTAAGAAGATAGGTATAGAGGGTCATGTACCTTGGTTCCAACTTCCATTATTGTATGATTCCTTAGATCAAGCAAAGGAAATCAACATTTCCCTTTGACTTGGTTGTTTCTCATTTGCTCAGCCTAAACTCATTATCGCATGATTGATATCTGTATACTTGATGGTTTTGTGATCCATAAGATTGTACCAATTATTTCCAGTTTTGTTTTATATGTTTCAGACCTCATGAGGGGGTGTCCTTTCAGGTAGCCCCCCACATTCCCAGATGACCTAAGATTATGCTACAACCTCAGATGCAGTTCTGCATATTTGATGGGTTCAGTTTTAGCTGCTTGCAAAGACCACAACATGCATGTCTCATTCATATTATCCATTTATATCTTCAGATCCATTTCCTATTCAGCAGGGCTTCTTTGGTTGCTATATCCACCCTCCCCCCTCCCCATGTTATAATGGAGGGGCACTATTTATGTCTCATGTACTCAGATGTTATTGTAGTTATTCCTGACACTTGTTTTTCCATGCGTATTATGTATATGGGATACATTATATTAATTTTTGGTGCATTGATGTCAGCATGTCATGTATCATGTATTATACATCTTTTAGCTTAGCCACAAATTGTTGGGTTCACCATTATTCTTTGTACCTTTTCATCTTGGAGGGTATGGGTATGCCTCTAATGCCTCATTGGGAATAGGTTCCCCAACATAAAAGGAGACGTATAATCATTTTTAGGTCTTGCCTCCTTAGTTATTTTCCTCTCTCAAATCGCTTCACCTAGATCTCTCTCTCTCTCTAACTCCCCTTAGGTGTCTATTCATTGTGTTCTTACAACATACTTTGGTCATATTATTTGCTCCTAACACTCGCACGTTGAGGGACAATTTGTTATCACCAAAAAATAGTCATCTAACCATTTCAAATTAGATGGATCAAACTACACCATGTAAGAGCAATTTTATCATAGTAAAATTGCTTTAACTATAAGAAATAGTTTAATAAACCATACTTTATTAAGTCATTTCTAGTTAAGATAAGAAAACCCATGAGGAATTATCAAATAATAAATCCTTATTTATATGATTTTCCTCTACGAAAAATTAACTAACCATTGTTTAAATAATATTCTTGGTCATATTTAACCCAATTATGAGAAATAATTAAATAAATAATTATTTCACTTATTTTTCTCTAGGAATAATTAATTAAATCATTATTTAGTTATTATTCCTTGTTAAATTCGACTAAATCACCTAGGAATATTTAAATAAATCATTATTTGTTTATTATTCCTTAATCACATTCTTGAAATGATAAACAAATCATTTATTTGTTTATTATTTCTAAATAAATGTATTTAACCAATTTAAATAACTCTTCCCTCCAACAAAATATAATAAAATATTCTAAGGAGTTAGATCTAGATCTTGGTTAATAATATTTCATTATTTGCTATTATCTAGGATAACTCAATATTTTGTTATAAATATGAGATTTTTTCCATTCATTCTTCACTTTGATCAGTCTCATTGTCACCATTATTTTATTTTTCCATGTGAGCTCCCACTTGAGTTCAACACATGCTTTGGGTTTTGTACACCATTGAGCGAGAGAAACTACTAAAGCTGAAGCATTGAGGACACATAAGAACTCATCCCATTGAGGGGGGCTAGTAACATTTTCTTATTTCCTTCACCAAGTGTTACATAATATAAAATAATTCTTTAATATTGTCTTGTCCGTTGGATACTTCGAGTTATTTTTGCATCAATTACTATTTATTTTTGTTGTTCAACTACTTTTACTGCATAGATCTTGGTTTTTGCATGATTTTCTATAACTGTCTACTGCATATCTAAACGGTTAAGCATTTATTTCTGTTGTTAGGGCTATTCATCACACATAGTTAAAATAGGATGTTTTCATGCACTTGCGATAAGATTTTACACTAACAATTATCCTTCAAGGATGCTTTGAAGACATCAATCCTATGCTCCTTTGGAATATCTGCTACCCTGATATTCAATGTTTGGAAGTCCTTAATGTGCTCCTCCATTCAACCTTTTTTTTTTAGTTTTATCAATTGGCTAAATAAGGTGTTTCTCTTTGTATCCTCATAATGTGTTATCATTTCCTACTTAAAAATTGACCAAGTGGCAAGTGGTTTACGAGAAAAAATCTATCAATACCATAAAAATTGACTAGTTTCTAAATATAAATTTGCAATGCATACCCTTTGTGAGTGTTGTACATCATGGAGATGAAATTTTTCCTCCATTTCTAGTATCCATGTTACTGGATCATTGCGTCAAACTTCCTCATATCTATATTTCCAATGTGACGGTTCTTAAATAGAACATTTGAGTCTCTAAAATCATAATTCATATTCCTTTTATCTTCATCGTGATTTTTATGGATTACCTTGCCACCACTGGGAAACCTTTCTTCTAAAAAATTTGCCAAACCTTCCTTCAACCTCTCTATCTTGACATTCGTCACTCCTTCCATGCCCTATTTTAAACCATCATTCAAAAATCCCATGTCCATTTTTATACCATCTATATTAAAATTCATCATACCTTCTAATTTAATTTTTGTTAATTTTTGCGAGAGCGAAATTTGTTGCGCTTGGTCTCATAGTTTTAATATATCATGCTAAATTTATTCCTCTTATTCATGTGTCATAGAAGATATTTCTGGTTTCTTACCAGGTATTTCCCTTTTTTTCGAGGAATTTTTCAATCAAAAAATGATATATATGCTTCACTATGCCCATTAATCACTTCAAACTGATTTCTTAAGCAAAATTTATGCAAAATTTAAAAAGAAATACACACATTTCTCTTGCTTTTTAGGAGCTATATATTCAAAATGTTGCATCTCCGTAATTTTAGATCTCCAAGACATCAAATTTCATCCTATGGTATCCCTTTGTGTCTTATTTCTAGCCCCACAGATGAGATCGATATTTGATTCTTAAAGAAATAATTATGTCGAATCTCCCATGATGACCTGATTATAGATTCATTTAGTAGAGAAAACTTGTATGGAGTTACACGTACCACTATTTTAACCTTTGGCCATGAAGATGATATCCAAAAAACTAAATTTCATTCAATTTCAATCACATATTACAAAATTCAAATCGAATAATCAGAGAGAAAGATATGATGATTTTACGTAGGTCACCTATTTGAGATTGAATTCTGGAGCCTGCAAAAACCACAAATTCCTTGGATCATATATCTGAAAATATATGAATCAAGATCTGAAATTCCTACATGAGGTTCACCAATATTTAGGGTCCACATGGCTAAAATTTAATCCTCTGAAGATTCATAGAAAAAAAGTTTTGGAGAAAATTACAAGATGACCTGTTTGAAGAAGAGAACCCCTAGAATCCAAAGACATAATACCAAATGTTATGCATAGAGCTCACAAAATAGAAGAAAATATAGATCAAATACTTAAAAATTACCCTCTTCGAGGGGGAAACATCCTTTACATTACATAAATGGAAAATTATTGGATGATACAAATGATAGTACTTCCTTGGTAGATATAAGAGTCTAAGGGGTCACAATATAATCAAAGCCTACATAACAATAATAATGTAAGGGCACAACAATAAAAATAGGGGGATCTATGGGGAACAAAAATAACAACATGGGGGATACATGGACAAAAAAATAACAATAAGGGGCTACAATAACAATAATAATGAGGGGAATACACTAGTATTATAGGGACCTAACAGAGTGTGTATGTGTGTGTGAAGTCTCTAACATCATATAACTTTGACATAATTTCTATATATATTAGTCGTGATTGTTTTGAAAGCATGTAGGCTTATTTTGAGGTTAATTTTTGAACCAAATCTTCACTAAAAGTTTGGTGGAAAAAAATGTCACATAAGATTCCTCAAGGATATGTGGGATCAACATCGAGGGCTTTTGATGATCAAAAATTTATTTACCTTGTTGAAAATGCAATGGATTGAGGCCAAGGATAATTATAATAAAATTAGCTAAAAACCATTATAGAGACTATGGAAACACTAAATGCGGACATGAATATCATCTATTTGTAACTGATTTATTATATGTATTTCTATGGTAGATTCATTTTGTAAATGTTTATATGTGTATTGTATTTTAGATTGTATGTATTTGTAAATTGTAAATTGTTTTATCTTTCTATTGTAAATGTATTTTATAATATTATTTTGGGAGTTGTTTGAATATGTTGTCACGTTCAAGTGGCTAGCAATAATATTTCTTTATTTTCGTTAGGGTTGTTTAAGGGGTTAGGTCGAGTTAGGGGTAATTAATATATGGGATTAGGGATAAGGGGTTATTTTTTAAGGGTTTATGTGTTACGGGTTAAGGGCTTATGGGTTAGGGGTTTAAGGGCTTAGGTAAAATTTGTTCTGGTGTTAGGGGGTTAATTTATATTTTTTATGGGGTTTATTTGGATCTAGAGGATTTAGTGGTTAATCATGGGTTTTTATTAGTAATTTTTAAAAGTATTATGCAAAATATGACATTAAGAAATAATACAACATTACAATGATGAATTAAAAATAATGTAAATATGTTTTTATTATGGTCATGACTATATATCTCATAAAGTGTCTCACTTATTACATGTCAAGAAAATTAAAAAATTTCTTAGATTTTCTCAACATATTCTTAAATATATTAATAAATTCCAGAAGGATCATCATTGATTTGTTGTCCTTGTTTCTTGGTATCGCCTAAGTTTTCTTTCGCTTTGTCTTTGATGTCTTTGTTTTCATTATAAATTATATTTTTAAACTATTTTTATGTAGATGTTTCAATATTTTTTTATATATACTAATATTACTTTATTGATTGTAATTGTTTAGTATCCCCCCCTAAGGCATTGCTCGAAAAGGAAGAGGTGGTTGTAGTACAAGTGCATGTTCAAGAACATGGAGCGATTAATATTGAGGATTAAGATAATGATCCTATGGAAGAATATGTGATGTTGATAACATATTTGAAGAAGATGGGACAAACATATTGATTTAGGAGACTTTTAATAATGTTGGAATGGATGACGATGAAACCTAGTAAGATGATGGTGATTTTGATTTACCTATACGTGATATGGAAATTAAACCTCTCTATGAAGGCTGAAAAATATCTCTTCTCTCTCCTCTATTGTTATTGGTCAACTTAAAGGTGTTGTATGGTTTTTTCAAACACGTGTGACACAACTCTGAAGGTATGTAATTTATTTTGTGACATTTAGTACTATATAAATGATAAATTAATTGTTTTTACCGTTGTTTTTAATGTTAGTACATTGATCTGCATCACTTCATGAATGTTTAACAATTCGATGCAATATGTATGATTAATTTTATTTAATACATTAAGAAATACTATTTTGTATGGTGTATATTATTAGGTGGTTTCTATTAACACTCTAAAATGTTTTACCTCGTACTTACTAAGATTTACATGCCATTATGAAAGATACTGGAATGGAGTATCAAGCTATTCATGCATGCCCTAATGATGATATTATTTATTATAAGGAACATGCATTGAAAAAAAAATGTCTAAAATGTGATGAGAGTAGATATCAAACCAATAAAGTAACAAAAAAGATGCCTCGCAAGGTTCTTCTATATATTCCCATAATTCCACATCTGCGAAAATTGTTGAGGTGCAAAAGCGTAGAAAAACTTATTTATTACCATGCAATGAATAAAAGTGAAGATGGTGTTCTTCGAATGCTTGCAGACGAATTTCCATTTAGGAATATAGAGGAAAAGTGGCCATAATTTAAAACAAAACCTAATGGGAGTGGATGTTACCATTTATAGGCAGTTGGTGGGTTCTCTCATGTATTTGGTGAACATACAACCATATATGTCTTATGCGGTCAATCAATTGAGCCAAGCCATGATTCGTCTGACCAAATTATTTTGGAGGGATTCTAAACATGTAGTATGATACCTTAGAAGCACCACTCAGTTTTGACTCTACTACAGATGGAAGGAGGGAGTGAAGCTGCAAGGCTTCACAAATGCAGACTGGGGGAGAAGTCCATTAGATTGAAAGATCGCCTCAGGAGTAATTTTCAGTGTTGGGTTAGCTACAGTTTCTTGGTATAAAAAAAAGCAGAGATCACTTGAACTTAGCTCAACAGAAGTAGAGTACATTCCTATCAGTCAAGAAACTTGTGAGGCTATCCGGATGAGAAAGATTCTTGTTGGCTTATTCAGTCAGATGATGGATCCTACTGTGATTTAATGTGATAATAATAGTTGTATCATACTCTTTGAGAATCTCGTTTTTCATGATCGATCCAAGCACCTTGATATTTGGTACCACCATCTATGATATTGTGTGTAGATCCATATCATGTTGTTGCATTACATTCTGACATAGGAACATCATGTAGACATTTTGGCAAAATCTTTGTGAAAGGGGAAATTCAAGTTCCATATAGGAGGGATTGGGGTGGCAGATAATCCCTTTCTTGCTGAGAGGGAGTGTCCAAAATGCAACATTAAATTCCTAATTTAATTTTTCCTTTGATTAAATTAGGAGGAAATTTTAAACTCCACATCACCACACAACTTGAATGAGTTAACTGAGTTGTTATCACTCAGTTAACTTATTTAATTCAAGTTGAGGGCCTGAAATTGAGATGTGTATAGTGATTCATAAATTTTAGGAGCCTAGGTTGAGTTAATTTCAGTTGTAACTATTGAAATCAATTAAAATGATTTATGGTCAGTTAAACTAGTTCCAACTATCGGAGGAGCTAGTGGAGGGTCTAGTGGTGTGGTGTAACTTCAGTTTTTGGGAAAAATACTGAGAAGGAGGGGGGGGGGGGGTGAATTATTATTTAGTGCAGACTGAAAATTTTTTACTTTTTCTTTCTTTAAAACCCATACGCTACTTTAATGAACCCAAGTAGCATATACACGTGGATATCCTCAAAGCAACTCGCATATTACCAGAGATCTCATTATGCAGATAATTCTTTACTTAGATCATTGCATCATTCATTCATTATATTTTTAGTAAGTAGTAAACATGTGTAGTAAGAACAGAATAAATCATCACACATAAGCAACACACATGAACACTAGGATTTAAGGTGGAAACCCAATTCGAGAGAAAACCACCACTCTCGTCGTCTCAGTCTTCAATATTTATTATAAAGAAAACATCTTACAACCATGTACTAGCACAGACTCATACCAGCACGCAGGCACCCACCTGCAAAAGGCTACAACCTTCTCTTGTTTACCAGCCTCTCCTAGAAGGGAGATACAACCCCCTGCTCTTGTTTACCAGCCTCTCCTGGAAGGGAGCTACAACCCCCTGCTCTTTTTTACCAGCCTCTCTTGGAAGGGAGCTACTACCACCTGCTCTTGTTTACCAGCTACCACTGGAAGGGAGCTACAACCCCCTCACTGAAGGCTACGACCCTCAGCACCATTGCAGACCATGTTTCATCAATTTTCAAACTGGATCCATCAGCTTCCATACAACATACTTTGTAGGCCACTTTTCATTAGATTTTCAGACTAGACCCACTCCACACATTTAAGCTCAGCATTCATCAAACTGAAACTTATAACCCCATCAATTCATTCATTGAATCATCAACCAATCAACATAATTAGCAGCATATTCATCATTCAAACAACCCAGTTCTGTATGAATACATCATTGACAGATAGCAGTAAAACAGCACAACATATCAAACATTTCATACCACATACTTTAGCAAAACCCTAGATTCCATACGTGCTTTTACTACACTAAACCTGCATATATACGCACTTTCTCAGAAACCAACTTGTGAATACTTTTGTGCATTCTTCAGAAAACCTTAACTGCCCATACGCACTTTTCCTTAAGTAGACCCGCTTATACACGCGCTTTTACTGAAGCGAACCTGCGTATACATATGTAACTTTTCAGGACTATGCAGCTCTTCAGATTAGATAAACAACTCAGATTTCATCTTTCACTTCAGAAAGTATTTCACCTCATCTCAGATCTAAACTTTCCATGAACAGATCTAGGAAATACATATACATTTCAAATCTAGAGATCCCTCTTCATTGTTTTCTTCATAGGTGCATCACTAATTCAAATCTATCAATAAAGAACAGAGTTCATCCATGCAGATATACTTCAGAGTGAAGTATTCATTAAAACCCAGACACTTGCACCCTTGTACTATTATTCTCTTCTCCTTTTATAGGTTTAGCCTTTATCAATACCATGAGTCAAAACCACTCAACATCCGATGGTATTCCTAGACGGGATCAAATAGATAATCCAGCGCTCAATACAATGGGTCAATACCATGGTCAAGTCCCCTGGTTTTATAAATTTAGAGCGCAATAGGGCATACGCGACTTGGCACGTACTTTTCCGCATACATACGCTACTTCTCCTCATCAAACCCGCGTATGCATTGTGACATACTTTGTTCAACATTTTTCTGGCATTTTTTGAATTCCTTTCTTCTGCTACTTCTGAACTGATCTGTAGATACATCAGAGTTACATCATTAACAACTCATCAAGTCAGTTTCCATCAAGGACAACTTCATCAAGCAGGTTCCATCAAAGTCAACACCTTGTATCACATTGCGAACAATATCCCCCTTAATTCATCAAGTAGGTTTCCATCAAGAACAACTTCATCAAATAGGTTGCCATCAAGGAAAACACATTGCATCATATCGCCAACAGTCTTATTTCATCAAGTAGGTTTCTATCAAGGACAACACATGCCAACATCAGTGATCAACCAGTTAGTTGATCATATCTACCTAAATTAACTCATGCATGCACATAATTCGAGTTCTCGATTTGAGAGTGGAGTTCAAAGAAAGTGTACTATCAGTTGTAAACTATTCCAAGTTATACAGGTCATGCATTCATTCAAAGAAGGACCTAATTTCAATGCACAATCTAGATTTAGGAATTTCCTTGATAATTTAGGTTAATTCCTTGAGGAAAAATGAAAGGAAATACGGGCTTGGAGGCTCGAAAATTTTGATAAGTATTGGCTAGGTTCAATCAGTCAGGCAGAGGATAGAAGATACAAGCGTAGGTTGAGCTCAAGGTTGAGAGGAGAATATTGTATTCATCCATATTCTTTGATTAATGCAATTAAAATAGTAAGAGGATTTGAGAAGTTTCTTTCCCTTAGATATATCTTTCTGTTTGTGTGATTGAATATTGTCTCAAGTTTTGTGATTTCGCGATCGATTAATTTGTTTCCGTTGATGAGTAGAGTAGATTCAATTATTACATTTTAGTAAATTACATAAGCATTTTTAATCTACAAGGAATTTCTACAATCAAGGAGAAACTTGTGTATAAAAGTAGGTATGGTGTAAAATAAGTTGTCACGAAAATTGTTCAGAAAACATGATTTGATTTTTTCGAAAGAAGTTCACTCTATTCCTCATATAAGTCATCTAAAACTATGTGAAGGGGCATCCAATTTGGTCACAATATATATATATATATATATATATATATATATATATATATATATATATATATATATATATATATATATATATATATATATATATATATATATATAAAAGTCATCTAAAACTATGTGAAGGGGCATCCAATTTGGTCACGATATATATATATATATATATATATATATATATATATATATATATATATATATATATATATATATATATATATTTCTTGTTTGCATCAATGTCACAAAAAATATAATTATGTCGTAAGGAGTTCCCTCTAAGAAAAACTCCCCTCCCATGCCACTTGTAATATCGTGGGACATTGATTTTTATGTTAGAAAATTGAAATAGTGTATGCCATCAGATTGAAAACAAGTATCAGTTATTTACAATTCAATCAATATGATAGCCTGTTACAATTCGTTCCTGATGATCTCCCTTGTTTGAGAAACTTGATAATGCAGACTTATGTGATCCTGAGTTCACCTCTAATGATTTGTGAAAATTAGGTTTTGAACACCTAGTTATTCAATGGGTTCAATCTCTTGGGGTTTTTCAAATGTAGGAAATTTTTTTTTTGCTTATTTTTCTGAAAAGGGGATTTTTGCACATTTTATGCCTATAATATGGTTTTTGGGGAAGCAAACATGGGCCTAGTCTACTGTTAGGAATTTTTTTTTAGAGATGGAGATGGAGAAAATATTGTACGTATTTTTCATGGCATTGTTACGCATATATATATATATATATATATATATATATATATATATATATATATATATATATATATATATATATATATATATATATATATATAGATATATATATATATATATATATATATATATACTCATCGGTTAATTCAACCCTTAGAGGCACTAGTGAGAAGCCAGAACAATGTTGTTTTGAGTGGAGAGATTGGATGTTATGTTAGTCTTTACATATTTACATAAAATAAATATCCATGATGTGTAGATCTTCATGTTGCAGAAACGGAAGGCTCAACTGGGGGTCATGGGTTGCTGAGGAGGATATGATTCTGACATTGAAATACATTTAAATTCATGGCGATGGTGGACAGAGAAAATTCCCCCAAAAGTCAGGTGACTCTCAAAAAGTGACAGAAATGCAGATGCAAATATTAATATGTTGCAATATAGTTATGCAGGCATCAATATTATCAACACACTAACTAATGTCACAAAAATTGTTTTGTAGGTCTTAATCAGTGTGCAAAGATTTGTGGATTACATTGGGTGAACTTTCCTCAGCTGCATCTCCTTCTCAGGAATTAGTGTGCGGGGGAGCATGCTCATATTGTAGCAATCCTCTCTTTTCCCATAATTGGTGGCCAACATGTAACTATTCAGAGCTAGTGGTTTACTAGAAAATAATATGAAACCAATAATATTATATTTAACGTTTCAAAATTTTCTCTTTTGTTAGAGTTCAAATTTCCTCAACCAGCTATTTAAAATTAGTGGTTTAATGGTAAATAATATCTACACATAAAGAATATGATATATGAATTGAGTTTAAATCTGGTAATTTATTTATCTCAAACTTATGATCAAATTTATTCTTTATCTAAAATTTATAATTTTCTAAACCTCTCGATATATTTAGGTTTAAAATGTAGCAAAAATTTATAGAGACAAGGTTTTTCTACTTACTTCGCGCCAAAATTTTTGTGGGATCCCATTTCATTTATAAAGGATTCAATTACTTTCTTTAAAAAGTTTAGGTCCTTCATGGAGATAATTGAATATGTTGTACTCATATTATTATTTATATTTTTTGGTGAATAGATCTAGAATATTTTAGAAATTTTTAAAATAAGCATTAGAGGATATTTTAGCTTAAAGGTTCCCATGAAATTTTCACGTAATTTTCATGTCATAATGTGTAAACAAATCAAAATCCTTTAAACTTAAAAATAGGTACACGTAAATATTTTGGAGGGAAGAAAAAGAAAAACAACTTTTTTTTTATTGAATTTTTTGCTTATCTCCTTATATTTTTGATCAAATTTCAAGTGTATACACTCGTTGGATGCGAAAATGTATGCAGAGAATTAAATTTCACATCCAACAAGTATCCAACATACATAATTTTGAGAAGACCCACATTGATAAAAATTGAATATACATTAAAAAAAAGTGTTGAACACGACTTTTTAGGTGGTTTTGTGTTGGTTTCAAACCTGAATTGGGTTTTGGTATTGACCTATGGTATATGTATGTTTGGGTTAGAAGAACCCCTCCCTTAGAAGACTACCCACTGTGCATTTGGCTCCAGGCGGCAACCGTGCAAACAACCCGCTGTCATGTGAACATACTTGTCGCCTTCGTGGTAACCTTTTTCGAAATAGCCAATGTTCAAATCTTATCCATCGCTCCAAGATTTGGATTTAACCTATCTATGGCATGTGACCACCTATAACCCCGACTGTCGTTGTTGAACATTGACTCCCGTTGCACAGGAGTTTGACTGTGGCAATAAATTTTGAGTTATAAGTTATGTGATAGTTTTTGTTTTATAAAACTCTTCCAGTTTAATACAATGACATTGAAACTTTGGATATAAGAATTTTTGGGTTTGAATATGGTTTGTTTCATAAAATATCCGCAGAACATTGCAATGACTAGTAAATAAAATTTTCATATAGAGATAAGTTGTTTTCCAATTAATATGCAAGTTGGTTTTATTTTACAACTCAAATTGCATTAGTGTTATATATATATATATATATATATATATATATATATAAATTTTTAGTTTGTAAGACATATCAGTAAATATTTATTAACAATATAATATTTTTGTAACTAAATCAATATAAAATAAATTAAAAACAATATAAAGATTAACATTTAATAAATTACTAAAACCTATAGTAAATTTAATTTTTGAGTTTTGTAAGAGTATTAATGGAAGATGTAGGATATGGGCTAATCCTTAGGTGGTGGTGGTTGGTCCAGATAAGTCATGTGGAGAGGACTATGTACTCTTGAAAATTGTTCCATACTTGAGTTCTTCATATGCTAAAAATATACAATTCTTGAATATGTCATGTCTAATTTATTATTCATATGCATATGCTAAAAAGGGACAATTCTAGAATATCTCTAATTTCGTTGGGTACAACAAATTTTGGAATCTTAGCTTGAAAAGGAAATTAACTCAGTTTTTAGATTTTGATGTGATCTATAACACCTCAAATATGACTCACCCGCGTATCCATTTTATCTTTAAAAAAAATCAGTGCAATTTAAATGTTTTGTTTTGTGGAGAGGAAAGCCTCAAAGTTATCGCTTTATTGTTTAATCCGTGGATTAGGCAAAAATTTTGTCTCCTTATGCTTCACATGATCCTTGTGTTTCATATGATAAATATATTATCCACAGAGTTTATGATAAATACATCATCCACAGAGTTTATTTTTTAAAATTTTCATAAAATTATATAATGAATAATTTATTTATATATTCCAAATGCAAAGTCACTCCAATCATGAATCCTTGATTTTATCTTTTAATTATTTTAGTAATTAAATTATTTTTAATTATTTAATATAAAATATATATTAGCAATTTTTTTTGAAGTTATAAAATGTATACTACTATAAAAGTTGAAATAGATTCAACATGCTTACTTAATATATGATTAATATACTAATATTTCATATTTACTATATTGTTAATATTTAATTATGATATTAATATAATATTAAGATACATATATAAAATTATTAACATTAATAAATATGGTTGATATAATTGAATATGTGTCATTTTCATAGGTGGAAAATAATGGTTATGGACCTAAAATGTGGTTGGGATAGTATGATATTCATATAAAAGTGAAAAAATTCTTTAAATTTTGGCCCAATTCAGGACAATTTGGTAACTATTTTTGTGAGTGACTAATGATCATGGCAATATAAATTCCAATGATAATGGGCAATGGATTATTCAGAAACCATTCAATTAGATGTGCTAGGATATTAAAAAAAAATGAATCAAATTCCAACGAATAATATAGTATTTGTATTGAATTGTGAATTATGGAATTTTTTTTCCCGATTAGGGTGAAGTTGGTGACTATGGCTTTCAATGACTTATACACATCCATATGGAAATGTCAATAAAAATGCGAAATGGATCAAGGTGGCATGAGAACACAAAAATAGTGGACAAGATTAGAGTTATTCACAAGAGTTTAGGTCGTAAACATCCTTCCCATCCACCAGGCTTGACTCTAGATCACTGGTATATGTGCCAGCATTAGTATTAATAGTGGAAAAATCGATGGGTTCTCATATATGGATCTCAGGATTTTCCTTTCTTGCTGTTGAATCAAAAAAATTTAGTTGATGGATCACCATTGCAATGACTAAAGCAATCTATTTTTCACAAACATGGATGGAAAAGTTACTACTTGCAAAGGTATGGTGTGATTTGTGTTTTTAACTTTTCATTTCTTAAATAGTATTGTCACTCTATTTGGTTAAAGATAGATTCAACTTAGTGGTTTTGGTTTATTTCATTTCATTTTCTGAATGGAAAATTGATGTAGCATGGAAACCAAAGCAATATTTCATCATAGAAGAGGTGCAAGTGGATCCTCCTCAGGAAATTGTAGTCCAAATTAGAATTACCCACACTTCACTTTTCCATACCGATATCACATATTGGAGAATATAAAATGAGGACCTATTTCCTCGCATTTTTAGCTAGAAGGATGTTGGGTAGGATCTTTGGTAATTAGCGTAAAATCTAGTTTTGGAAAAGAATTATTTTATCAATTTAGTTTTTTATTTATTTTTGGTGGACATTATATTGATATTCAAAGAAAACATACTAATTATACATAATAGTTGCAGTTGCAGGATCATTCCTTATGGGTGGAAATTCCGTCCATCATCAAAGAAGATAGAGGAATTATACTAGCAATTGTGATACAGACATGATCATGCCTTGTGGGTGGTGTTTGGTAGATCTCCCATACCATAATATGGATCCTCTCCCCATTTCTCCTTTTGTCTTGGTGAGATTATAAAGGTTCATTATATCCTCTAGAAGAATGTATCTAGACACCTAGGGGCATGAGAAGTTAGGAAACTTCTACAATAATGCACCCCTATCCAACTCATACACAAGTGGATCAAGTTGATCTCATTGGGAATGACAAAATATAGAAGCCTTTTTCTTAATTGTGAGATTTTCCTCAACTATATCAATTATGAAATAATTATTATCTCATAATAATAAAATTTGTGACAAAATAGTTATGAGAAATTACTCAATTATTTAATCCCACCATTTTAACATGGAATAAATCTCACATAAGTAAAATAAAAGGTGAAATGGGATGCATTCTATCCAGCAACTAAGGTAAGTTGAACTTTGGTTTCTCTCACTATAATGGACTGGAAAATAGTGTTATAACATATTCCCCATAAGGAATGAGGTCAAAAGAGAAACTGATGGACAAAATGAATTACAACAAAACTCAAAGATAAAAATGGGAGGAAGGATCCAAGACTGTGAAGTTGGATAGGAGGAACTAAAGTGCGGAAGCCTTAACCCTTCTTATAACATTCCTGAGGTAGGAATACCCATGCTCAGTCATAAAGAGAAATTGAACATGGCATCCAAACTTAAACTGAAGATCCATGAAATGAAATTCTAAGGCATGGCCACAAACAATACACAATGGATCTATGTGACACATCAAAAATATCACAGCCACGAACAAATAAAGTGTGGGTCTATGTCATAGTATATGTTAGCATGCCAATGGACACATAAAAGATAGCAGGTGTGACAAAGTATTACTCAAAGTACATAAATAATACATAAATCCAACACAACTTGGGAAAGCTTCCATATAAGGGTGAGATGCCCCTAACCCAGGGTATCCTACATGACCCCAATGGTATGAATCTACGAGATGCGAATAAATGAACTGATATCGAACATGATAGAAATCGTCTGATTACTATTCAATGAGGTATATCATTAATAGATGTGAGGGGACCCCACATTCATGAAAATATACCCCAAAGTACCTAGCATAGTCCACTAAGTGTGAATAAATGAGCTAATATTGAACACTTACAGACTTGATTGATCATGAGACAACGTTGTAAGCCAACTGTTGATCATGAGGAAACCTTCCATTGATGTCTGCAAGCTCCAAGGTACTAATGGTTCCTAGATCAAGATCTTGGATAATGAGATGACGTCTATAGGCTAAGCTCCTTCAAATGGGGGCCTTGATGTATCCCCCATAAATCCACATGGAATTTTTGAGAAATGTAGGGGAAACTATATTACATGATTTCTCTTACTTTGAAAATTGCTTGTGATGTTATTTCACTTAACTTGATTAAATTATTCTTTCACTTTATTATTATTGTGTTATTTATCATCAAACAATTGTCAAATAGTGAAGATCAATGAGACAAGAGGACATAAAATGTAGGTTGTAAGAAAGGAACAAAACCTCTCCTCTTGAGAGGAAAACCCACAAGAATTATTCTCTTCTTATAGAATGTTCAAATGACGAATTCCAAGACCTAAGATCCTTGAAAATACCCAACCAAGACCAAGACAACCTTCCTTCTTTACTTACATAGATAATAGCAACGAAGTTTGAACTTCCAAAAATTTCTCTTGAAAATTCGATCCCAAAAACTTCTACAACAAATTCGACTCCAACAACTTCTCCAACAACTTCAATCCCAACAATTTCTTCAACATCTTTGACCCAAAAAACTTCTCCAACAATTTTGACCCCATAAACTTCTCTAGAAACTTTGACCCTAACAATTTCTTCAACAAATTTGACCCCAATAACCTCTCCAACAACTTCAACCTAGCAGCTTCAAAATTTCATTGAGCATGAGAGAGGGGGAGAGAGACACCTAAAAACTTCGACTCTAGCTTCCTTCTCGAACTTCTCTTTCCTTATGACTTCTCCTTTTAAGATCGAACTTCTTCTCTTTCTTCTACATATGTTGCATGTATCCTTTAAATGAGGTTGAATGCATCTTATATATATGATTATAGGGGTATGAATTACCTCAATGAGGTTGACTTTATCTTTCATGTAGGCCAAATTGTTGCAGCTAGGTTGACTATTCTTTGAGGGTCTTTTATGACTGAAATAAATTTCTTTTACATAATACAAGATGCCGAAAGGGGTCTTACATATTACAATGACTCAATTGACTCCTATAATTTATGACAAAGCCCTAGAAACACGCAATGGGTGCTTGACCTATAAATAAAATTGACATGAGCATGTAACTTATGATTAAAAATAATAATAATTAATTCATTTTTATCTTTACATCAAATAAATAAAATCATGATTTCATTAGACATTATGAAGACCAAACCTAGTTACACATTAACACTCCCTCTTAACTAGGGAGATATTCATAATCGATACAAGGTACTTGGGAATTCTCATACTGAAGAATTATCATAAGAAGAGTAAGATTGGTAAGTCATCTCATAAGGTATTTATTCAACTTATATCAATGCATCTCATCACATCAATGAATATTTTCATATAGCAAGGCCTTGAATAAAAACTCTATCTCTCCACATGAATAGAGAATAATGTTCGGGAGAGAATGATTTATAGACACCTTCGTCATTTTCTCAAGGAACATACCCCATCCAAATTTTATTAGAGATTTTTTTAGGTAGAAAATGGGCCTTAGAATAAAAATGTACAACCAAAATAAAATCTATAAGAAAAAATAGGATTCAAGATGATGATGCAAACCATGGTGGATGATTCACCATTTTAGGAGTAAAGAAAATAAAAATATTAAAAAATAAAAAATAAATAAAAGAGTACCTTTTCAAATTGTTTTTTCAACATATTTCCCTACAATTTTACTCAAATTTCAAGCGGGAGAACTAGTTGTATGCAAAATTTAATTCCTCAACCAAGGAGTACCCATGTTGCAAACTTTCAATGTACCCTACTACATGAAAAATGAGAAATACATGAAAAAATTATTGCAATCATATTTTTCATGTATTTCTCATTTTTCATGTAGTAGGGTTCCTCAAAAGTATGCAACATGGGAACTCCTTGTATATGAATTAAATTCTACATCCAATGAGTGTTGTCACTCGAAATTTGAGTAAAAACATAGGGAGATAAGTTAGAAATACAAGTTGAAAAAGTAGTTTTTTATTTTCTCCCCTGTAAAATTTGATGATGTAATCTAATATTATTTTATTATTTCCACTATTATTTTATAATATTCCTTAGGAGAACCATTTTATACCTCAAAATTTATTTAATTTCACAAGGTATGTCATTCTAAGACCATTCCCATCATGGATTAACACATCCTCATGGGATTTCCTCTTCGACTACTCTTACCTATTGGATACCCTACCTCGTCCTCAAAGAATATCATAATAAATCTAATATTCTTAAAAAATACCCCATTATTTATTCATCACATGAAGACAAGAATGTTGCTTATATCTCTCCATCTTAACGAGGGAGGATATGGTCATTCCTATAAAATGAATAAACTCAAGCTCCCTCGTAACAAGGGACCTGCCCAAGCTCCCTCTAAACAACATACTTGTTACCAAAAAAAACATTCTTCAGTGGACATAATATCATCTGCTTGTAGGGACCCTTCTTTTCTATATCATATCATGAATCTTCAACTTATTCATCACGGAGTGTTCTTCTTGTAAGGCATCAATCATATTCTTCATCACTCCCCTTCAATGAAAACTTGTATTGCACCAATATTCATGTCATCCTTCTCTTCATCGGAAGTTATATTCTAGTCATCATATATCTACCTTAATACATCTACCTCTTCCAATTCATGTTTCTTTCAATATCTTCCATCTAATTTCTTGAATACTAGTTGTAGGTGACTTCTACAATGCTCTTCTAGTAACCCTATTTCTACCCAAATGGATGTTTTCAAAAATAAAAATAGACATAAAATCAAAGTTACCATTTTATGATGGCCTTTTTTCATGACATTCACTTCCTGCATCAACATCCTTTCACATATTGTATGAATCCATCTCCAAGACATACATTAGAAAGGTTTTATTTTTCCAACCTATCAGGGTCTTCGTATCTTTCTCCATGGAGATGTCATATATAGTCATTGTGTAATTATATGTTGATCACTTCTCTTTGAAATTATTATGAATCTTCTCACAAACTCTTCTTTCACCTTTCTTCGCATATTGCGTTCTTAGGATATTTTGCAGTTCCTTTATCACAGGAACCATTTTTTCAACCATCTCATATTATTCATGAGGTCATATTATGTTGATTATATCTTGTCAATATATATAAGAGTTCAAGGCACATTATCTATATGCCTTTATGCATAATTCTAATGGAAGACCTTCTTTCTTCATTTACCATGCTCATGAGACAAAACAAATTTCCCATTCTATCTGTAACCATATGATGAAATGACTTATCCATTATCAAATATATACATTCTTATTCCTTCATGTGGCCATATAAAATGTATTCCAACAACATCCTTTCCTTTCTTGGAGATGAAAATACCTCAACAAACTTGACATGTTGCACTTCTTTGTCACCACACCTTCACCCTTTTATCTAGTGAATCCCACACAAGGTGGAATGTAGACTTTCCGTGAGACACTTCCTTCTTCGAAGTAGAGGTGAAAGTTCTAACGGAGATTCCAAATGGAGGATATTAATGATCCTCATTATGCAAATGCTTATTCCTAATGATTATGATGTATGATGATCTCTTTATCTTTTATTCTACTAGATAGCTTCCTCCAACCATATAGACTACTACTTCGGTTGTCCTTATATACTTCTAATGAATATGCCATGAGCTACTTCCTTTCTCTCATGATGATTGCTTCACCCATGCAAATTTATATTTCAACTATCCTTCCATGCTTCAATGATGATATAACATTTACTCTTTTCTACAATTCATCCTATCATTCTTGTGATGCTTTCAATTTTTAATTGCTAACTTTTATGTACATGAAAATGTGTGAGGGACCTTTTAGTAGTGGAGGTATATCACTTCCTCCTTCTTTGAATTCTTCATTTTAGGTTTGTCTACTTCTTCAGTGACATGGGATTCATTTCTTTCTTTCCTCTTCTTGAGTTTAGGAAAATTCCTTTTTAAATTCCCATATTCCTTACACTCATAGCATTGGATATTTGACATATCAATTCTCCTTTGAAACTTACTTTGAGGCTCAAAATTTCCAAAATTTCCTTTCTTCCTTGTTGATGTTGCATATGCTTTTGTTTTTTCAGTCGATCCAAAATCATTCTTTTATTTTAATATATATTCTTGAATCTTGCATAATGACCACCGATCACTGAATGGAGTGGTTTATTTTTTCCCATAAATACTTGACATAATGTTTCCGCATTCATCAACTAGTGGATTGAGCACAATGGTGGTAACATCACTATCAAAAATTACTTCTCCAAGTTCTTGTAATTGATATCTAATTTCAAATACCTTCATGAAATACAAATATATCCCTTATTCCATTTATATTTTCATATTGTATGGTTCAGTTCTAAAGATATGGTTTCACATGCAATACTCAAAGAAAACAACTCGACCATTTCATAGATATCCTACAATGTCTTTAAATTAAAAACATAAGTGATGGGAGAATCCTTGATTGGATCTGTGAGGATCCTTTGTGCCCTTATCTCTCCTTTCATGTAATTTGATAGTGCTTGAGATTCCTCTTGATATGGTTTGGTGATGGCCATTTACATATTCAATAAATTCATTCTCCATGAGAATTAGATCAAATCTATTTTTCCCTACAAGGTAGCTGGAGGTCCCAACCAATTTATTGTTCTCCCTGCAGAATGAAGTCATTTGGTTTGAGTTTTTAGATATAGTAATATATAATAATTACTTGTCAACTAAATATTCTCTTTGAAATATGATATCTTCAACTTAATGACTCCTTGATGATGTGGACAATCGAATATGCCTTATTTGAAGATGATTACTTCCTTGATGATGTCTTCCTTCTTCAAAGATGAAAATTTTTAATTTCTTTAATGATGATGGCAATGCTTCTTCTTCCCGCCTTTGGATGTAGAAATGTATAATGTGGAGACTTCAATATGATTCAATTGTGTAGTCCTTGTTTATTTGAGTAGAGGTAGGGTCCTTGAGTTTTTCTTCTTCTTATGATGATTTTATCCTTGTCCTTGTGATGTTTTGGATAGTCCTCCTTGATGTTCCTCAATTATTTAATTTCACGGATGCTTCTTAGTTATCCTTGATGATATCCTTTTTCTTGCATCTTATGTATTCGTATTCAATGGAGTGATATTCAAGATGCCTTTTCTTCTTGTTGTAATCACCTTAACTCTGATACCATGTTGAGAAATATAATGGGAGCTATATTAAGTGATTTCTCTTAATTTGATAACTTTTTGTGATGTTATTTTAGTTAACTTGGTTATATTATTATTTCAGTTTATTATTATTGTGTTATTTATCATCAAACAACTAAAAAAAATGAAGAAAAATGATAGAAGAGTAAACAAATTGTAGGTTATAATCTGGGGCTAAAACCTCTCCTCTTGAGAAGAAAACCCATAAGAAATATTCTCTTCTTATAGAACATTCAAATGGTGAATTCCAAGACCTATGAACATTGACAAAGACCCCCCGAAGGCCAAGTCAACCTTCCTTCTTTTCATAGACTATAGCAATAAAATTTGACCTTTTAGAAACTTCTCTAGCATCTTTAATCGCAATAACTTATCTGCAACTTCGAATCCAATAACTTCTTCAAAAACATCGACACCAAAAATTTCTTCAACAACATTAACCCCAACAACTTCTCTCAAAAATTCTCCAACAACTTCAACCCCAACAATTTCTTCAACAAATTTTACCCCAACAACTTCTTCAGCAACTTCAACCTAGAAGTTTTAGAATTTCATTGCACATGAGAGAGAGAAAGAGAGACCCAAAAAATTCAATTCTAGCTTCGTGCTTAAACTTTGCTTGACTTAGGAATTATTATTTTAAGTCCAAACCTCTTCCCTTTCCTCATATGACTTGTCTATATCCGTCAACTAAGGTTGAATTCCTCTTATATATAAGTTTTCTAGGGGTACATATTTCCTGCATGAGGCCAACTTGATATTTCATGTAGACTAATTTGTTACAGCTAGGTTGACTTGTTTTGCAGGGTCTGTTATGAATCAAATAAATTTATTTTACGTAGTACAATATTCCCAAAGGGGTCTTACATATTACAATGACTCAATTGATTCCTATACTTAATGAAAAATCCCTAGAAGCACACAACGAGTGCTTGATCTATAAATAAAATTGACTTAAGCATGAAACCCATGCTTAAAAATAATAATAATAAAATTCATTTTTATCTTTACATGAAATACATAAATCATTATTGCATTATACATTATAAATATTGAAGCTTTCTAAACACTTCAACAATAACAAATAGATATGATGTAGTGAATGGATGAAGCCTTGAAATTAAAAAGTACAAGTAACTCAGGAATGGTTGAATCGAAAAGGTCAAATGGAAAATACAGATGTATGAGACAAGCTGAGACTTCCTTGAACGTATAATAATATGACAAAAAAATGACTTGGCAGCATGACTAATCAGCACCATGTGATATCGTGCAACAACATAGAATGAATTGAAGCATACTACATAGTGTTTGGAAGAGTAACTAGTCAGAGGAGTATATAGACTCATATGTATGGTACGAATCCTAGGTAAGCTAAAACACAACTATAAGATAATTATGTAGACATGTTCCATGTTGAAGGGTGACACGACTGATGCTACCATTTTGAAGAGTAACATAAAGAAATTTTTCCTTCCCATTTTCTCTTTTTAGTCTCCTTCATTATTTAATCAACACAAAAGATAAGACACGTATGATCAATATGTTCCTTTTTTGTAAAGTTTAATGACGTTGAAAAAGAGATAAAATTAAAATTGTACCCTTCTCATGGTTTAACAATCTTTGAGAATGGAAAAGAGATCACTCCTCACTTCAAATTTAATTGACAAGCAAGAAAGTATGTGTAATGTCCCAGTTTTTGTAGCTAAATGGGGACATTGCATTTTAATTTCAATTTTCTTTGTTCATGAATAAAAGTATCTGAAGGGGGTTTACTAAACTCCTAATTTGAGACTAAATACATTCCCAATGTGAAAAAGGACAAATCTAGGCTATTACATTAACACCCCTAAGTGTGAAAAGGGGAAATTCATTGCATGGGTCAAATTGGCCCCACCTATAGCGCAGTTTGGAGGGAATCTTATCCAACAAGCACAACGTACTTCTAGAAGAGGATATCATGTGTGAAAGAGGATAAGTTGAAGAAGATGGTTTAGGGTTTTGGAAAGCCCTCATCTTATAAAAAGGAGAGGTAGCAAGTAAAGGTTGTTGAAGAATTTTGAGAAGTTGCAGAAACTCAAGTCTCTTGACTGTTTAGCCTAAGGGAAGAGGATTTCCTATTTAGGAATCCTCTCTCCTTCCATGGATTAGCTCTTTGGAGGGGATTGTGATGAATCTCTTCACTATCTGGAATTATGGCCAAGCTTCGTTTCTCTAGCAGCATTGGTCCTGTTGAGGGATTTGCAGCTGCTTGTGATCTGTAGCAAGTGGGGTAACTAGATCTGCAATATCTAGTTGTTTAGAGGAGATTTCTCTCAGCGAGGGTGTCTTGTGACAACCTCGAAGAGGATCTTACTCTCATTTCAATTTCAGATCTGTAATTATAATTTTTTGTATCAATTCATTCTAGCTACTATGCAGTCTCTTCCTTATACTACGGTATTTTCATGTACATGCTTCTCTATTGTCTAGATTTCTTATTATACTTGCTCTCTGGTGATTGAGGCTTACCTCACCCTTTGAGATTTGTAAAGTAGCTTTCTGATATATTCATGCTCATATCTGACGTGTAATTTAATGAAAGCCATCTTCAAAAATCTTTGAAATTTTTTGCATTCCAGTGTATTAAAAGCTAGATCTATTAATTGTTATGCACTATTTTGATAAAACCCTAAGGGGATATTGTCAAGAAGGCTGATTAGCTTCCCGATCTGGTATGGATCTGATGTTTGAGCCATTTATTAGTTTTAGATCTAATATTTAACCTACATCAGCTGACGCTCCTCATCTAGGACGTTGTAAAATTCTTTCTGCAGCTTTTCCATGTGTTTCCGCTATGATTTCTGAAGGATTCTTGCTCTTGCTCCAAGTAAAAATTAATGCTTAACTAAGAGAACTCCATTATGGATCTGATTTATTGATTCCATACTGTAATATGGGTCTGATGGCTGATTTCCAGTGTTTTCCAGTAGAAACTGCGCAATTCTAGAAGGATGGTTTTCTCTATTAACTAGCTCTCTCCTTTAGCTGATTTTCATCTAGTGTTGTTTGTGGGAGATCTGTTTAAGCCCTCTAAACTCATTTATTTTTGCTAAAAATCTACATGGATGTCCCACATAGCCTAAAAAAATGGAACCTAGCCCTGGTCTACATTATTTTAACACGGGCTTGCTTATACGACATCCTCCTTGAGCCTATTGCAGATTTTCCTAAGAGTGGAATTTCCCACTTCTCACTTGTTTAGTTTTTTCTTCTCTTTGGATCCATTATTTAGATATGTAGATCTAAGGTTCTGATGCAGGGGAATTAGACACTAGCCAGCAATGTAGGAGGTTTTGTCCACATGTTGTGGCTAGGAAGGTTCGAAAACATTTGAATTGTAACAGATAGGTGTCAATACCTCAGCTGACTGTATCATTTAGATTAGTCAGAATTGTAGAAGTCGAATAGTTCAGTTATTCCATCTGTCATGTTTCAGTTAGTTGAATTATTGTAATTAGGCTTTTGATTTTCTGAAACGGTCCTCATAGAGGAACCGAAGAGATGCACTGTAATGTATATAATTTGTATTATTTGGATGCATTAGGGAAAAGAGAAGGAGAAGAGAGATTTTCTACAATAAAAAATTTGTGTGTGTTAACAATTTTTTCCAGTTAAATAATTTCAGTGTTCATTAGCCATTGAATTGTCTCGAACTGTTAATTGTGAAGAATTGTTTAACTGTGAGGCGATTGAACACTAGTCTGTGTGAAATCTTGAATAAGGTCACTACGTAATCCCTGTATTTTGCTATCCATTTATTTCTCTCAATTTTTCTGAATAAATGAAGAAATTCCATGCGTAGATGAGGTCTGTGTAAATCGTGGTCGTCGAACTCTATTAATGATAGTGAAACCCCGCATGAAAAGGAAAATAGTTGTTCTAGAGTTCGAACCTAGGTTGAGAAGGCTGAGAACCGGGGTGATTAGAAAGGACATCATAAACCCAAATTAACTTTGGTTAACCATTGTACTAAAACTGCGAGTGGATTAGCAAACCCGGGTTGCCCATATCGCACCACTTTTGCGGGTAGAGCGGTATTCAAATTTTTGGAGCGATTCCTTTGAGATTTCGACGCGTGGCATAGGGTAGGACCCCCAAAACCATTTTTCCTCACACCATCGCATGTTAAAGTTTGTATAAGGAAGCTGAGTGATATCGTGGAGTGCCGTTTATCTGGGAAGGAGCCATCAGACGGTGATCATTTGATAAAGATGCGCGGACGATAACCGAGGTACTGTGCGTGCATTTGATTGGGCTATTGATCATAGAGGTGGGGCCCGGAGCCAAAGGTTTATTACACAGTCATTTATTTAAAAAGCATCAGTATTTATATAAATCGCGAAGGATTAAACCCTTGATTATAAGGTTTGGAGGTGAAATAGAATGCTCGGGACATATTTTACTTTACAGAATTTATTGATTATGTTTATTTATCAAATTCCTCGAATTTGACAAATAAAATCAAAGAAAAATAAGAAGACCACGTGGAGGTGAACCAAGTAAACTGAAGTTAAATGCTGATAGAATTACATAGGCGGACCAACTCTCCTTAGGGGAAGACTTTTAGTTTTGTTGTCGTCATTTGTGGTATGATAGTTTTTGTTTCCAAGTTGTTTTTGTAGAGAGCTAACATGGAAATCTGAGTTGGTAGACTTGCTGGCATAAGGAGACCTGTTGCCAACGTAGAGGTTTTGGGGATGTTGCTGAGGATCGAGGCCAGAATGGATGCCATGGAGCGAAGACAACCCAGAGATCCTGAAGACATCAGTGAACTTGAGATAGAAAAAGTGGAAGAAAATGTTGAGATTCCTCCTGACATGAGGCTCCTCAAAACTGTTCTGGGGTCTGCAGTTAGGCCCAGAATTGAAGTGTCAAGTTATGTAGGGGGACTGAATCTAGAGGAGCTCATGGACTGGATAAATGAAATGAACAAGTGCTTCGACTATGAAGAAATAAACGAAGATAACGAGGTCAAGTTTGCGGTGACAAAGCTGAAGGGACATGCTGCAGTTTGGTGGGATGGAGTGCAGGCAGAAAGGAGGAGAGTTGGAAAGCAACCTATGAAAAGCTCGACCAGAATGATGGCTAAATTAAAAGGTAAATTCTTGCCTAGTGATTATCAGCTGACATTGTATAGGAAAATTCATAACGTGAGACAGAGGTTGATGGTAGTAAAATAATACACAGAGGAATTCTACAGAGTAAGCATAAGAGATGGGAAATTCCATGACACACCAGAGAAGACTGCCAAATACGTGAATGGTCTCAAGATGGAGATCCAAGATGAGATTGGTCTCCTGTCTCCTAAGACAGTGGAAGAGGCCTACCAGATGGGCTAGAAAGCAGAGGAGAAACTCCTGAGGAAACAGTCTTCCAAGAAGAAAGTTACTTTCTGTGGAAAGGAAATTCAGGGTGTTAGAGGAAAGCCTAATACACCCAAGGATGGAGCTAACGGTAGCTCACCTTAGAATGCATCTATAGAGGATGATGCAAGGGGCAGAAGGGGTTCTTATAGAGGAAAAGGAATAGGAGGTAGAGACAGAGGCAGAGGTAGAGAATTGAGGTGATATAGATGTCAGCAAGTGGGACATAAGCACTATGAGTGTCCAGAGAATGTGGGTGCTGGTTAAAGAAATGCTATTGTTACCTAGGCTGGAGAAGAGGCAGAAATTGAAGAAAAAAATTTACCAGAAAGGGGAGAGTCCTTAGTGGTTAACAAGGTCCTGTTGAAGTAAACCAAAGAAGTCATTGAACTTGCACAAAGGAAGAATTTTTTTAGGAGCATATGAAAAGTCCAAGGGAAATGCTGCCAGCTAGTCATTGATAGTGGTAGCACAGACAATCTGGTTTCCACTGAGGTAATAGAGAAGTTGAAGTTGAAGACAAGGGAGCATCCAACTCCCTACAAGGTGTCTTGGCTGCATAAAGGGCACCAGCTGGTTGTAAAACAACAGTGTGAGATAGAATTGCAAATGGGAAAATACAAAGGTAAGGTCCTGTGTGATGTAATGCCCATGGATTTGTGTCATATACTGCTGGGTAGACCTTGGAAGTTTGACAAAGCAGCAGTGCATGATGGCAAGAAGAACACTTACAAGCTCTTCAAGGATGGGGTACATGATACATTGATACCCAGGGAAGAAGGAGAGCCATCCAGCAGAGTGATTGATCCAAATACCTTGTTGCTGAGCGAGAAGGAATATCTGTAGCAGATAGAAGAAGAAGAGGTAATTTTTGCTTTAGTTTGGAAACCTAAGGTAGTTCTTACTTCTACAAAGATTTCTGATTTGCCAGTAGAAATCCAAGAGATGTTAGACAATTATTGCGACATTATTGTGGATGATTTACCTGATGAGCTACCACCTGTGAGAAAGATCAGCCATCAGATAGATTTTATCCTTGGTTCAAATCTGCCAAATAAGGCAGCCTACAGAATGACTCCCACAGAAAATGAGGAAATCTGGAGACAAGTACAGGGATTGGAGGACAAGGGACTGATCAGAGAAAGTTTGAGTCCATGTGCAGTACCAGCAGTATTGAGCCCAAAGAAAGATGGGGGCTAGAGAATTTGTACTGATTCCAGAGAAATCAATATTATCACAATCAGGTACAGATTCTCTGTGCCTAGAATTGAGGTTTTTATGGACTATTTGAGTGGTGTTAAATATTTTTCAAAGATAGATTTGAAAAGTGGATACCATCAGATTAGAATAAGAGAGGGTGATGAGTGGAAAAATACCTTTAAAACAAATGAAGGACTATATGAGTGGATGGTAATGCCTTTTGGTTTTTCAAATTCACATAGCACTTTCATGAGACTTATGAATGAATTATTGAAGGAATTCATTGGTAAATTTTTGATAGTATATTTGGATGATATATTAGTTTTCAGCAGAACTAAAGAATAACATTTAAGGCATCTTAATCATGTCTTGAAGAAGCTACACCAAGAGAAATTGCTGATAAATTTAAAGAAATGCTCATTCATGAAAGAAGAGTTGGTGTATTTGGGTTTTTTTGTTTCTACAGAAGGATTGAAGATGGACCCAGAAAAGGTTAAGGCAATTGTGGAGTGGCCTTCACCCAGGAATGTCTTTGAGGTAAGAAGTTTCCATGTACTTGCTAGTTTTTATAGAAAGTTTATAAGAAACTTTAGTAATATTAATGCACCCATCATTGAGACAATAAATAAGAGAAAACAACCATTTAAGTGGATTGTTGAAGCAGAAAGAAACTTTAAACTTTTAAAGCAAAAGATAACTGAGAAGCCTGTTTTGATTCTACCTAATTTTACTAAACCATTTCAAGTGAAGTGTGATGCCAGTGGGGAAGCCATTGGAGCTGTGTTGAGTCAGGATGATAGGCCTATGGCATATTTTAGTGAAAATCTGAATGACACCAGAAGAAATTATTCCAATTACGAGAAGGATTTCTATGCAATTGTTCAGGCACTGAAAAAGTGGAGACATTATTTGATGTCCAGGGAATTTGTATTGTATTCTGACAATCTTGCTTTGCATTATATTGTACAGCAGCCCAAGTTGAAGCATAAGCATGCCAAATGGGTTGAGTATCTCCAATGTTTTAATTTTTTTTTGAACATATAAGTGGCCAAGAAAATAAAGTAGCTGATGCTTTGAGTAGGAGGCACATGCTTGTTCAAGAAACTAATTTTGAAGTTGTAGGGTTTGATTTTCTCAAGGAATTGTATAAAACATATTCATATTTTAACGAAGAATTTGAGGCATGTTGTAACCCTATTTTAATAGATAGAAGCCAGTGGGTTGATTATTTCTTGCAAGAGGACTTACTATTCAGAAGAAACCAACTATGTGTACCAAAATGTTCCATGAGAGAAAATTTGATCAAGGAGAAGCATAGTGGTGGACTTGTTGGACACTTTGGTACTGATAAAACCTATGAGTAGCTGAGTCACTTATATTACTGGCCCAGGATGAGAAAATAAGTAGATAATTTTGTGAATAATTGCAAGATCTGTCAATATGCTAAAGGAAGGAGCCAGAACACAGGATTGTACACACCTTGCCTATTCCAGACAGGCCTTGGGACATGGTGAGTATGGATTTTGTTCTACGATTTCCCAAGACTAAGAGAGGGAATGATGCAGTATTTTTTGTGGTGGATAGATTCTCCAAAATGGCACATTTTATTCAATGCTATAAAACTAGTGATGCCACCCATGTTGCTAACTTGTTTTTCAAAGAAGTTGTTAGATTGCATGGGTTGCCCAAGAGCATTGTTTCAGATAGAGACACCAGATTTGTGGGTCATTTTTGGAGGAGACTGTGGAAGAAACTTGGCACCAAAATGAGTTTCAGCTCAGCTTATCATCCCCAGACTGATGGACAAACTGAGGTAGTGAATAGGAGTCTGGGAAATTTGTTGAGAAGTCTTGCAGGAGAGCATCCCAAGCAGTGGGAACATATTTTGCCCCAGGCAGAATATCCGTATAATGACTCACAAAACAGGAGCACAGGGCACCCCAGAGGAATATCAAAGTTAAGAAATCTGGGAAGGGAAGAGCTAAGGAGTGCAGATGGTGAGGAATTTTCTTCGGAGATCCAGGCCATACATGAACAAGTGAAAAAGCAGCTAAAAAGCAGCAACATCAAATACAAAGGCAGATCAGAATTGAGCAGGAAAGAATTTCATTTTGAAGTAGGAGATCAGGTTTTGGCACACTTCAGAAAGGAGAGGTTTTCGAAGAAGCAATATAACAAAATGAAGTTCAAAAAGATTAGGCCATGCAAGATACTTAGAATTTTTTCTGCAAATGCTTATGAGATTGAATTTCCACCTGATGTTGGAATATCTCCCATTTTTAATGTTGCATATTTGTACAAGTATGAAGATGATGTTGAAGAAGAAATATCAGCAGACTAGGAACAAATTGAGTGGAAAGAGCAGCTACCTCCAACACAACTATTGCAACTAGAAAAAATATTGGACAAACGAGTGTTCAGGAAGACTAGAGGACAAGAGTACTTTCATTACTTAATCAAATGGAAGGATAAGCTAGAGGAATATGCCACTTGGATGGCTGAAGGAATGTTGCAGAAGATAGGCAGATCAGTGGAAGATCCCATGGACAGGAGCGCACGAAGAAGATTTCCCTCAGGAGTCTGATGCAGAGGCATTAGACACTAACCAACAATGTAGGAGGTTTTGTCCACATGTTGTGGCTAGGAGGGTTTGAAAACATTTTAATTGTAATAGCTAGGTGTCAATACCTTAGGTGACTATATCATTCAAATTAGTTAGAATTGTAGAAGTTTAATAGTTCAGTTATTCCATCTGTCATGTTTCAGTTAGTTGAATTATTGTAATTAGGCTTTTGATTTTCTGAAATGGTCCTCACAGAGGAATCGAAGAGACGCACTGTAATGTATATAATTTGTATTATTCTGATGTATTAGGGAAAAGAGGAGAAGAGATATTTTCTGCAATAAAACCTCTGTGTGTGTTAAAAAAAAATTCTAGTTAAATAATTTCAATGCTCGTTGGCCTTTGAATTGTCTCGAACTATTAATTGTGAAGAATTGTTTAACTGCGAGGTGATTGAACACTGGTCTGTGTGAAATCCTGAAGAAGGTCACTTCGTAATCCCTGTATTTCACTATCCATTTCTTTCTCTCAAATTTTCTGAATAAATCAATAAATTCCACGCGCATATGAGGTCTGTGTAAATCGTGGTCATCGAACTCTGTTAATGATAGTGAAACCTCGCCTGAAAAGGAAGATAGTTGTTCTAGAGTTCGAACCTGGGTTGAGAACCGGGAAGATTAGAAAGGACATCATAAACCCAAATTAACTTGGTTAACCACTGTACAAAAACTGTGAGTGGATTAGAAAACCTGGGTTGCCCATATCGCACCGCTTTTGCGGGTAGAGCGGTATTGAAATTTTGGGAGCGATTCCATTGAGATTTCGACGCGTGGGATAGGGTAGGACCACCAAAACCATTTTTCCTTGCGCCATCACACGTTAAATTTTGTATAAGGAAGCCGATCGATATCATCGAGCGTCGTTGATCTGGGAAGGAGCCATCAGACGGTGATCGCTTGATAAAGATGCACGGATGATAACTGAGGTACCGTGTGTGCATTTTATTGGGCTATTGATCATAGAGGTGGGGCCCGGAGCCAAAGTTTTATTACATAGTCATGTTTTTAAAAAGCGTCAGTATTTATATAAAGTGCGAAGGATCAAACCCTTGATTATATGGTTTGAAGGTGAAATAGAATGCTCGAGACATATTTTACTTTACAGAATTTATTGATTATGTTTATTTATCAAATTCCTCAAATTTTATAAATAAAACCAAAGAAAAATAAGAAGACCACGTGGAGGTGAACCAAGTAAACTAAAGGGAAATGCTGACAGAATTACAGAAGCGGACCAGCTCTCCTTAGGGGCTGACTTTCAGTTTTGTTGCCGTCAGATTCCCAAGGGCATCAAACTCTAAGAGGATTTTTTCATTCCCACACTTGTTGTGTTTCATCAGTCTTCTATAGACAGAGTCTAGAACAGGCCAAGAAGCCTCTGGTTTTCATCCTCTCCTTGGAGGTGATATAACTAGTAAATGCCCTACTAGTCTATCTCTGGTTTAGAATTTTCTGGTGTGTTTTCCATGCTGCTGTGATTCCATAGAAGAATATCTCAGGATATTCCCTCCTGAGCCTATTTCTCCCATTTGGGACATTATAGTGGTATTAGAGCATGATCTCTGGAATAGCCTGTGAGATCAAGCTACCATCGAATCAAAGAGTAGAAGCAGAGATCAGTTGATGCAGTGGATGATATTATCCTCATCATATTTTATATCTAAGAACAACCTCTTCCAAGAGGTAAATCAGAAGAGAAAGATAAGAAGCACCGAGACTCCTAGAGGGTTTCGAGAAGAAGCAAGTTGCAGTGAGAGCTGCATGAGATTTCAAGAAGAAGAAGGAAGCCCTAGCACTTCCTATCAGTAGAATAGAAGACCAAAGGATCCAAGATCTCCTCATATATCAACTATGCCCACTTTCTTTGAAGAAGGTGAGAGGTATAGAAATGAAGAAAAGAGATGTAAAGAAACTCGTAAAGGGTTTCAAGATGAAGAGGAAGAACTATACACTTCCCTTTATCACAAGGCAGAGAGAATGACTGGAGAAGAGATCTCATTGCTTCTTTTCAAGCATTGAAGAGTATTGAAGAAAATCAGTTTTGAAGAGAAGAGGAAAAAGAAGAGCTACAAAGAGACATCTCCCAAGGAAACAAAGGAGAATGTAAATCTTGTCACTTTGGGCAAGAGATCTCCATTTTCACTATCTACTGCTATGGAGCTTGCATCTAGAGAAGAGGCACTTGCATATTTGCAAGGTTGTCTTGAGTTCTTATCATATGGGATCCCATGCATGAATCAGAATATGCATGAGGAGGAGAAGAAAGATTCCAACGCTGGTATACATGAAGAAAGGAGGCCATCATTCTTACCAGCAGTTAGAGGCATCATATATCCAGATGGAGGAACTTTTGTGTTCTTTCAAGAGGTTCCCATATATCAATTGATCCAAGGTATGCATAAGATTTCAGCACATACTATTTCAAGATCTATGCATAGCCAAGGCTTATATCAAATTGCTGATTTAAAGCAAATATATATCACAACGTAGAGGACCCTTGATCTAATCAAGGAGGAGACTGGAAGCTATCCCTATGCATCATTGTTGAGGTGCATTCAATCTCTTGGGTTGATATGTAGGGTCTCAAGAAAGGGGATTAGTACTATCACATGTTCAATGGCTGATTGTGAGATCAGCAATGACACTTTCTTTGAGATAGTGCATGCATTATTTTGCAGATCTACAATGATGTCACATAGGGGCTATCACAAAGAGGCTTCATCATTCTTGGATCTTGTTGAAAGTATTGCTACAGATCCAAAGCTTCACTGGTTTTGTAGGATCATACATGAGAGGAAGGTCTCAATAAGAGATCTCAACAAAGATTCATTTCAGTATTTCATGAGATGCAAAGTTCTTCAGTGGGTTTGACGAGATGGTTACCTACAAAAGGATAATGCCATGATTTTGCAACACATCACTCAACTTCCATATTTGATTGAGTGGATGAGGATGGTGAGCAAGGAGTCCCATGATCACTTGAAGACATATATGGACCAGCAAGCTTGGTTACCTTGGTTGCCTTTGGGAGACTCCTATCACTCTCCAACGGTGCCTATTTTTCTAATCTATGCCTTGAAGAATGGTCATGAGATGAATAAGGAGGCATCGAATTGTTGGTTGCTTGAGGTGAGCATGTTCTCTACCGAAAGATTCTCATTCTCTTATCTCATGCTTGGTACATCATTAGTAGATCATATGAAGAGGAAGCATGGATGATGTGGTTGTTAGAGGGATATTTGGACATCACAAGTTAAATATTATGTCCATGTATTGACCTATGCTTGATGTTTGTCTCATATGTCCACATGCATTTCAATTGGAGGTATATTTCATGCATGAAATATGGCTTCGGAGGAGGGATGACTCCCACATGATGTGGTATGTGGGGCTTGCTTGTTCTACGTTGATGAGGCATTTTACATGTTCATCATTGTGTTGGTGCTCCAATATCCACATGTTGATGAGGCAAGAAGGCTGTAAAGTCCTTGTTGCTAGGGATGCTTTTGGGTGAGTATGTTTGCTACCCAATCGCTCATTATTTTCTGAATCATGCCTTGGATTTCAATGTCATGTTGTAGCAAGAGAAGGCAAGTACAATTTTGTTTCACTTGAGAAGGTATGTCCACCACATGACATCTCCTATGTCTATGTGTTGCATGGTGAGAAATTTGGCATGATCATCTCAATATGTGCATTGATGATGGTGCTTTGTATTGGGCTGATGTAACATGTCATATGTCCATTAGTATGGCTTGGTTTCATGATGAACATGAGGAAAGAGGGCAGCAACATCCCTTGTTGCTTTGATGCTTTTGAATGAGTATGGTGACCACCCCATGACTCATAATTTTCTGGTTCATGCCTTATGCAACAAAGATAACTTGCAGCAAAGAAGGCATGCACATCATCTTTTGGGAAGCATGGCTTGTCCATATTACATGGAGGAGATGGAGGATGGTAGCAAAAAGGCCTTGCAATGGTGGTTGATTTTGTGAGAATATGGTTTGACATATTTTTTTTACCCATATTACTCCTTTCCTTCTTCTTTTCATAACGCTAGAATGATGGAGTTTGGATCTACAAGGCCAACAGGGCTAAGAATGGAGGCATAGCAATGCTTATTAAAGTTCATAAACATAAGATGGAGGAATATTCTACATGAATAAGCTTTTCCTTTATGGGAGGATCTACCTTACTTATGTCTCTCATGTGTTTTTGATGGTGTTGGACATCGTGTATTTGTCATCTTGTGCTTCATGGTAAGAGGAGGACATCTAACCTCATAGTTGGAGGTCATATCATGGTTTGGTAGGAGACAAATTTGGAACCAAACATACATAATCCATTGCAGAAAATGGAGGGAGACTTCCTTATGTGGATGCCATTTTGAGGGGAGTGGTTGATTTGCATCTAAAATAAGAGTTGCATGAGGGCAAGCAACATTTTTTCGGGAGAGATTGTAATGTCCCAATTTTTGTAGCTAAATGGGGACATTGCATTTTAATTTTAGTTTGCTTTGTTCATGAATAAAAGTATGTGAAGGGGGTTTATTAAACTCCTAATTTGAGAATAAATACATGCCCAATGTGAAAGAGGACAAATCTAGGCTATTATATTAACACCCCTAAGTGTGAAAAGGGGAAATTCATTGTATGGGTCAACTTGGCCCCACCTACAGCGCATTTTGGAGGGAAGCTTACCCAACAAGCATAACGTACTTCTAGAAGAGGATCTCATGTGTGAAAGAGGATAAGTTGAAGAAGATGGTTTAGGGTTTTGGCAAGCCCTCATGTTATAAAAAGGAGAGGCAGCATCTATCCACTATCTGGCATTATGGCCAAGCTTCATTTCTATAGTAGCACTGGTCCTGTTGAGGGATTTGCACCTGCTTGTGATCTGTAGCAAGTGGGGGAACTAGATCTGCAATATCTAGTTGTTTAGAGGAGATTTCTCTCAGGGAGGGTGTCTTGTGACCACCTGGAAGATGATATTACTCTAATTTCACTTTCAGATCTGTAACTATAATTTTTTGTATCAGTTCATTCTAGCTACTGCACAGTATCTTCCTTATACTACGGTATTTACATGTACATGCTTCTCTATTGTCTAGATTTCTTATTGTACTTTCTCTCTGGTGATTGAGGCTTACCTCTGACTTTGAGATTTGTAAAGTAGCTTGCTGATATATTCATGTTCAGATATGACATGTAATGTAATGAAAGCCATATTGAAAAATATTTGAAATTTTCTGCATTCCAGCATATTAAAAGCTAGATCTACTAATTGTTATGAACTATTTTGGTAAAACCCCAAGTGGATATTGTTAAGAAGGCTGAGTAGTTTCCAGATCTGGTATGGATATCATGTTTCATCCATTTATCAGTTGTAGATCTAAGATTTAACCTACAGCAGCTGACGCTCCTCATCTAGGACGTTGTCAAATTCTTTCTGCAGCTTTTCCATGTGTTTCTATTATGATTTCTGAAGGATTCTTGCTCTTGCTTCAAGTAAAAATTAATGCTTCACTAAGAGAACTTCATTATGGATCTGATTTATTGATTCCATACTGTAATATGGCTTTTATGGCTGATTTCCAGTGTTTTCTAGTAGAAACTGCGCAATTCCAGAAGGAGGGTTTTCTCTATTAACCAGCTCTCTCCTTTAGCTAATTTTCAGCTAGTGTTGTTTGTGGAAGATCTGTTTAAGCCCTCTAAACTCATTTTTTTTTGCTGAAAATATGCATGGAGGTCCCACATAGCCTAAAATAAGGGAAAATAGCCTTGGTCTACATTATTTTAACACTGGCTTGGTTATACGACATCCTCCTTGAGCCTATTGCAGATTTTTCTGAGAGTGGAATTTCCCACTTCTCACTTGTTTAGTTTTTGCTTCTCCTTGGATCCATTATTTAGATATGTATATCTAATTTTTTGATGCAGGGGCATTAGACACTAGCCAACAATGTAGGAGGTTTTTTCCACATGTTCTGGCTAGGAGGGTTCGAAAACATTTGAATTGTAACAGATAGGTGTCAATACCTCAGCTGACTGTATCATTTATATTAGTCATAATTGTAGAAGTCTAATAGTTCAGTTATTCCATCTGTCATGTTTCAGTTAGTTGAATTATTGTAATTAGGCTTTTGCTTTTCTGAAACGGTCCTCACAAAGGAACCGAAGAGAGACATTGTAAGGTATATAATTTGTATTATTCGAATGTATTAGGGAAGAGAGAAGGAGAAGAGACATTTTCTGCAATAAAAACTCTGTGTGTTTTAACAATTTTTTCCAGTTAAATAATTTCAGTGCTCGTTGGCCATTGAGTTGTCTTGAACTGTTAATTGTGAAGAATTGTTTAACTGTGAGGCGATTGAACACTGGTCTGTGTGAAATATTGAATAAGGTCACTGCATAATCCCTGTATTTCGCTATCCATTGCTTTCTCTCGAATTTTCTGAATAAATGAAGAAATTCCATGCACAGACGAGGTCTGTGTAAATCGTGGTCGTCGAACTCTGTTATTGATAGTGAAACCCTGCCTGAAAAGGAATATAGTTGTTCTAGAGTTCAAACCTGGGTTGAGAAGGCTGAGAACTGGGGTGATTAGAAAGGACATCATAAACCCAAATTAACTTTGGTTAACCACTATACCAAAACTGCGAGTGGATTAGCAAACTCGGGTTGCCCATGTCGCACCACTTTTGCAGGTAGAGTGGTATTAAAATTTTGGGAGCGATTCCATTGAGAGTTCGACACGTAGCACAAGGTAGGACCCCCAAAACCGTTTTCCCTCATGCCATCACACGTTAAAGTTTGTATAAGGAAGCTGAGCGATATTGTGGAGTGCCGTTGATCTGGGAAGGAGCCATCGGACGGTGATCGTTTGATAAATATGCGCGGACGATAACCGAGGTACTATGCGTGCATTTGATTGGGCTATTGATCATAGAGGTGGGGCCCGGAGCCAAAGGTTTATTACACAGTCATTTGTTTAAAAAGCGTCAGTATTTATATAAAGCGCGAAGGATTAAACCCTTGATTATAAGGTTTGGAGGTGAAATAGAATGCTCGGGATATATTTTACTTTACAGAATTTATTGATTATGTTTATTTATCAAATTCCTCGAATTTGATAAATAAAACCAAAGAAAAATAAGAAGACCACGTGGAGATGAACCAAGTAAACTGAAGGGAAATGCTGACAGAATCACAGAAGCGGACTAGCTCTCCTTAGCGGCCGACTTTCAGTTTTGTTGCCGTCATTTGTGGTATCAGAGCTGTTATTTCCGGGTTGTTTTTGCAGAGAGCTGCCATGGAAATCCAAGTTGGTAGAGCTGCTGGCAGAAGGAGACCTGTTGCCAACGCAGAGGTGTTGGGGATGTTGCAGAGGGTCGAGGCCAGAATGGATGCCATGGAGCAAAGACAGCCCAGAGATCCTGAAGACATTAGTGAACCTGAGATAGAAAAAGCAGAAGAAAATGTTGAGATTCCTCCTGACATGAGGCTCCTCAGAACTATTCTAGGGTCTGCAATTAAGCCCATAATTGAAGTGTCAAGTTATGCAGCGGGACTAAATCTAGAGGAGCTGTTGGACTGGATAAATGAAATGAAGAAGTTCTTCGACTATGAAGAAATAAACGAAGATAACAAGGTCAAGTTTGCGGTGACAAAGCTGAAGGGACATGCTGCACTTTGGTGGGATGGAGTGCAGGCAGAAAGGAGGAGAGTTGGCAAGCAACCTATGAAAAGCTAGACCAAAATGATGGCTAAATTAAAAGGTAAATTATTTCCTAGTGATTATCATCTGACATTGTATAGGCAAATGCAGAACTTGAGATAGAGGTTGCTGACAGTAAAAGAATACACACAGGAATTCTACAGAGTAAGCATAAGAGCTGGGAATTTCCAAGACACACCAGAGAAGACTGCCAGATACGTGAATGGTCTCAAGCTAGAGATCCAAGATGAGATTGGTCTCCTGTCTCCTAAGACAGTGGAAGAGGCCTACCAGATGGCCTTGAAAGCAGAGGAGAAACTCCTGAGGAAACAGTCTTCCAGGAAGAGAGGTACCTTCCATGGAAAGGGAAGTCAGGATGGTAAAGGAAAGCCTAATACACCTAGGGATGGAGATAACATTAGCTCACCTCAGAATGAATCTACAGAGGATGATGCAAGGGGCATAAGGGGTTCCTACAGAGGAAAAGGAAGAGGAGGCAGAGATAGAGGCAAAGGTAGAGAATTGAGGTGCTATAGATGTCAAAAATTGGGACATAAACACTATGAGTGTCCAGAGAATGTGGGTTCTATTCAAAGAAATGCTTTTGTTTCCCAGGCTGGAGAAGAGGCAGAAATTGAAGAAGAAATTATACCAGAAAGGGGAGAGTCCTTGGTGGTTAACAAGGTCCCGTTGAAGCAAACCAAAGAAGTCACTGAACTTGCACAAAGGAAGACTTTGTTTAGGAGCATATGCAAAGTCCAAGGGAAATACTGCCAGCTAGTCATTTATAGTGGCAGCACAGACAATATAGTTTCCACTGAGGTAATAGATAAGTTGAAGCTGAAGAGAAGGGAGCATCCAACTCCCTACAAGGTGTCCTGGCTGCATAAAGGGCACCAGTTGGTTGTAAAATAACAATGTGAGATAGAGTTGCAAATGGGAAAATACAAAGATAAGGTCCTATGTGATGTAATGCCCATGGATGTGTGTCATATATTTCTAGGTAGACCTTGGTAGTTTGACAAAGCAGCAGTGCATGATGGCAAGAAGGACACTTAGAAGTTCTTAAAGGATGGGGTACATCATACATTGATACCCATGGAAGAAGGAGAGCCATCCAGCAGAGTGATTGACCTAAAGACCTTGTTGCTGAGCGGGAAGGAATATCTGCAGCAGATAGAAGAAGAAGAGGTAATTTTTGCTTTATTTTTCAAACCTAAGGTAGTTCTTACTTCTACAAAGATTTATGATTTTCCAGTAGAAATCCAAGAGATGTTAGACAATTATTGCGACATTATTGTGGATGATTTACCTAATGAGCTGCCACCTGTGAGGAAGATCAGCCATCAGATAGATTTTATCCCTGGTTCAAATCTGCCAAATAAGGAAGCCTACAGAATGACTCCCACAGAAAATGAGGAAATTAGAAGACAAGTACAGGGAGTGGTGGACAAGGGACTGATCAGAGAAAGTTTGAGTCCATGTGCAGTACCAGCAGTATTGAGCTTGAAGAAAGATGGGGGCTGGAGAATGTGTACTAATTCCAGAGAAATCAATAAGATCACAATCAGGTACAGATTCTCTTTGCCTAGAATTGAGGATTTGATGGATTGTTTGAGTGGTGTTAAATATTTTTCGAAGATAGATTTGAAAAGTGGATACCATCAGATTACAATAAGAGAGGGTGATGAGTGGAAAACTACCTTTAAAACAAATGAAGGACTATATGAGTGGATGGTAATGCCTTTTGGTTTGTCAAATGCACCTAGCACTTTCATGAGACTTATGAATGAAGTATTGAAGGAATTCATTGGTAAATTTGTGATAGTATATTTGGATGATATATTAGTTTTCAGCAGAACTAAAGAAGAACTTTTAAGGCATCTTAATCATGTCTTGAAGAAGATGCACCAAGAGAAACTGTTGATAAATTTAAAGAAATGCTCATTCAGGAAAGAAGAGTTGGTGTATTTGGGTTTTATTGTTTCTACAGAAGGATTGAAGATGGACCCAGAAAAGGTTAAGGTAATTGTGGAGTGGCCTTCACCCAGGAATGTCTTTGAGGTAAAAAGTTTCCATGGACTTGCTATTTTTTACAGAAATTTTATAAGAAACTTCAGTAAGATTAATGCACCCATCATTGAGACAATAAAGAAGAGAAAACAGCCATTTAAGTGGACTACTGAAGCAGAAAGAAACTTTGAACTTTTAAAGAAAAAGATAACTGAGAAGCCTATTTTGATTCTGCCTAATTTTACTCAACCATTTCAAGTGAAGTGTGATGCCAGTGGGGAAGCCATTGGAGCTGTGTTGAGTCAGGATGATAGGCCTGTGGCATATTTCAGTGAAAAGATGAATGACACTAGAATAAAGTATTCCTCTTATGAGAAGGAATTCTATGCAATTGTTCAGGCACTGAAAAAGTGGAGACATTATTTGATGTCCAGGGAATTTGTATTGTATTCTGACAATCATGCTTTGCAGTATATTGTACAGCAGCCCAAGTTGAAGCATAAGCATGCGAAATTGGTTGAGTATCTCCAAGGTTTTAATTTTGTTTTGAAACATATAAGTGGCCAAGCAAATAAAGTAGCCGATGCTTTGAGTATGAGGCACATGCTTGTTCAAGAAACTAATTTTGAAGTTGTAGGGTTTGATTTTCTCAAGGAATTGTATAAAACATATTCAGATTTTAAGGAAGCATTTGAGACATGTTGTAACCCTATTTTAACAGATAGAAGCCAGTGGGTGGATTATTTCTTGCAGGAGGACTTACTATTCAGAAGAAACCAACTATGTGTACCAAAATGTTCCATGAGAGAAAATTTGATCAAGGAGAAGCATAGTGGTGGACTTGCTAGACACTTTGGTACTGATAAAGCCTATGAGTAGCTGAGTCACTTCTATTACTAGCCCAGGATGAGAGCAGAAGTAGATAATTTTGTGAATAATTGCAAGATCTGTCAATATGCTAAAGGAAGGAGCCAGAACACAGGATTGTACACTCCTTGCCTATTCCAGACAGGCCTTGGGACATGGTGAGTATGGATTTTGTTCTAGTATTTCCCAAGACTCAGAGAGGGAATGATGTAGTCTTTTTTGTGGTGGAAAGATTCTCCAAAATGGCACATTTTATTCCATGCTATAAAACTAGTGATGCCACCCATGTTGCTAACTTGTTTTTCAAAGAAGTTGTTAGATTGCATGGGTTTCCCAAAAGCGTTATTTCAGATAGAGACACCATATTTGTGTGTCATTTTTGGAGGAAACTGTGGAAGAAACTTGGCACCAAAATAAGTTTTAGCTCAGCTTATCATCCCCAGACTGATGGACAAACTGAGGTAGTGAATAAGAGTCTGGGAAATTTGTTGAGAAGTCTCGCAGGAGAGCATCCCAAGCAGTGGGACCAAATTTTTCCCCAGGAAGAATATGCATATAATGACTGACCAAACAGGAGCATAGGGCAGAGCCCATTCCATATTATTTATGGAATGCACCCCAGAGGAATATCAGAGTTAATAAATCTGGGAAGGGCAGAGCTAAGGAGTGCAGATGGTGAGGAATTTGCTTCGGAGATCCAGGCCATACATGCACAAGTGAAATAGCAGCATCAAATACAAAGGCAGAGCATAATTGAGTAGGAAAGAAGTTCATTTTTAAGTAGGAGATTAGGTTTTGGCACACTTGAGAAAGGAGAGGTTTCCAAAGAAGCAATATAACAAATTGAAGTTCAAAAATATTGGGCCATGCAAGATACTTAGAAAGTTTTCTGCAAATGCTTATGAGATTGAATTGCCACCTGATGTTGGAATATCTCCCATTTTTAATGTTGCAGATTTGTACAAGTATGAAGATGATGGTCAAGAAAAAATATCAGGAGACTAGGAACAAATTGAGTGGAAAGAGCAACTACCTCCAGCACAACTATTGCAACCAGTGAAAATATTGGACAAAAGAGTGTTCAGGAAGACCAGAGGACAAGAGTACTTTCAGTACTTAATCAAATGGAAGGATAAGCCAGAGGAAGATGCCACTTGGATGACTGAAGGAATGTTGCAGAAGATAGGCAGATCAGTGGAAGAGCGCGTGGACAGGAGCCCATGAAGAATATTGCCCTCGGGAGTCTGAGGCAGGGGCATTAGACACTAGCCAGCAATGTAGGAGGTTTTGTCCACATGCTGTAGCTAGGAGGGTTCGAAAAAATTTGAATTGTAACAGCTAGGTGTCAATACCTTAGCTGACTGTATCATTCAGATTAGTCAGAATTGTAGAAGTTGAATAGTTCAGTTAGTCCATCTGTCATGTTTCAGTTAGTTGAATTATTGTAATTAGGCTTTTGATTTTCTGAAACGGTCCTCACAGAGGAACCGAAGAGACGCACTCTAATGTATATAATTTGTATTCTTCGGATGTATAAGGGAAAAGAGAAGGAGAAGAGATATTTTCTGCAATAAAACCTCTATGTGTGTTAACAATTGTTTCCAGTTAAATAATTTCAGTGCTCGTTGGCCATTGAATTGTCTCGAACTGTTAATTGTGAAGAATTGTTTAACTGTCAGGAAATTGAACACCGGTCTGTGTGAAATCTTGAATAAGGTCACTGCGTAATCCATGTATTTCACTATCCATTTCTTTCTCTCGAAATTTCTGAATAAATGAGGAAATTCCACGCGCAGACGAGGTCTGTGTAAATCGTGGTCATTGAACTCTGTTAATGATAGTGAAACCCTGCCTGAAAAGGAAGATAGTTGTTCTAGAGTTTGAACCTAGGTTGAGAACTGGGGTGATTAGAAAGGACATCATCAACCTGAATTAACTTTGGTTAACCACTTTACCAAAACTATGAGTGGATTAGCAAACCCGGGTTGCCCATATCGCACCACTTTTGTGGGTAGAGTGGTATTCAAATTTTGGGAGCGATTCCATTGAGATTTCGATGCGTGGCATAGGGTAGGACCCCCAAAACCATTTTTTCTTGTGCCATCACACGTTAAAGTTCATATAAGGAAGTCGAGCGATATCGTGGAGCGCCGTTGATCTGGGAAGGAGCCATCGGACGGTGATCGTTTGATAAAGATACGCAGACGATAACCGAGGTATTGTGCGTGAATTTGATTGGGATATTGATCATAAAGGTGGGGCCTGGAGCCAAAGGTTTATTACACAGTCATTTTTTTAAAAAGCGTCAGTATTTATATAAAGTGCGAAGGATTAAACCCTTGATTATAAGGTTTGGAGGTGAAATAGAATGCTCGGGACATATTTTACTTTACAAAATTTATTGATTATGTTTATTTATCAAATTCCTCGAATTTTATAAATAAAACCAAAGAAAAATAAGAATACCACGTGGAGGTGAACCAAGTAAACTGAAGGGAAATGCTGACAAAATTATAGAAGCGGACCAGCTCTCCTTAGGGGCCGACTTTCAATTTTGTTGCCATCAGGTTCCCAAGGGCATCAAAATCTAAGAGGATTTTTTCAATCCCACACTTGTTGTGTTTCATCATTCTTCTATAGACAGAGTCTAGAACAGGCTAGGAAGCCTCTGGTTTTCATCCTCTCCTTGGAGGTGATATAACCAGTAAATGCCCTACTAGTCTATCTCTATTTTAGAATTTTCTGGTGTGTTTTCCATGCTGCTATGATTCCATAGAAGAATATCCCAAAATATTCCCTCCGGAGCCTATTTTTCCCATTTGGACATTATAGTGGTATCAGAGCATGATCTCTGGCATAGCCTGTGAGATCAAGCTACTAGCAAATCAAAGAGCAGAAGCAGAGATCAATTGATGCAGTGGATGATATTATCCTCATCATTTTTTAGATCTAAGAAGAGCCTCTTCCAAGAGGTAAATCAGAAGAGAAAGATAAGAAGCACCGAGACTTATAGAGGGTTTCAAGAAGAAGCAAGTTGCAGTGAGAGCTGCATGAGATTTCAAGAAGAAGAAGGAAGCCCTAGCACTTCCTATCAGCAGAATAGAAGACCAAAGGATCCAAGATCTCCTCATATATCCACTATGCCCACTTTCTTTGAAGAAGGTGAGAGGTATAGAAATGAAGAAAAGAGATGAAAAGAAACTTGTAAAGCGTTTCAAGATGAAGAGGAAGAACTATACATTTCCTATTATCACAAGGTAGAGAGAATGACTGGGGAAGAGATCTCATTGCTTCTTTTTCAGGCATTGAAGAGTATTGAAGAAAATCTCAAGGGTTTTGAAGAGAAGAGGAAAAAGAAGAGCTAGAAAGAGACATCTCCCAAGGAAACAAAGGAGAATGTCAATCTTGTTACTTTGGGCAAGAGATCTCCATTTTCACTATCTGCTACTAAGGAGCTTGCATCTAGAGAAGAGGCACTTGCATCTTTGCAAGGTTGTCTTGAGTTCTTATCATATGGGATCCCATGCATGAATCATAAGATGCATGAGGAGGAGAAGAAAGATTCTAGCCCTGGTATACTTGAAGAAAGGAGGCCATCATTCTTACCAGCAGTTGGAGGCATCATTGATCCGGATGGAGGAACTCTTTTGTTTTTTTGAGAGGTTCCCATATATCAGTTGATCCAAGGTATGCATAAGATTTCAACACATACTATTTCAAGATATATGCATAGCCAAGGGTTAGATCAAAGTGCAGATTTCAAGCAAAGATATATCACAATGCAGAGGACCCTTGATCTAATCAAGGAGGAGACTGGAAGTTATCCCTATGCATCATTGTTGAGTTGCATTCAATATCTTGGGTTGATATGTAGGGTCTCAAGAAAGGGGATTAGTACTATCGTTTGTTCAATGGATAATTGTGAGATCAGCAATGACACTTGCTTTGAGACAGTGCGTTCATCATTTTGCAGATCTACAATGATGTCACTTAGTGGCTGTCACAAAGAGGCTTCATCATTCTTGGAGCTTGTTGAAAGTATTGCTGCAGATCCAAAGCTTCACTAGTTTTCGAGGATCATACATGAGAGGAAGGTCTCACTAAGAGATCTCAGCAAAGATTCATTTCAGTATTTCATGAGATGAAAAGTTCTTCAGTGGGTTTGATGAGATGGTATTCTACAAAAGGATAATGCCATGATTTTGCAACACATCACTCAACTTCCATATTTGAGTGAGTGGATGATGATGGTGAGCAAGGAGTCCCATGATCACTTGCAGACGTGTATGGACCAGCAAGATTGGTTACCTTGGTGGCCTTTGGGAGACTCCTATCACTCTCCAAAGGTGCCTATTTTTTTTATCTATGCCTTGAAGAATGGTCATGAGATGAAAAAGGAGGCATGGAAATGTTGGTTGCTTGGGGTGAGCATGTTCACTACCAAAATATTCTCATTCTCTTATCTCATGCTTGGTACATCATTAGTAGATCATATGAAGAGGAAGCATGGATGATGTGGTTGTTAGAGGGAGATTTGGACAACAAAAGTTAAATCTTATGTCCATGTATTCACCTATGCTTGAAGTATGTCTCATATGTCCACATGCATTTCAATTGGAGGTATATTTCATGCATGAAATATGGCTTCAGAGGAGGGATGACTCCCACATGATGTGGTATGAGGGGCTTGCTTGTTCTATGTTGATGAGGCATTTTACATGTTCATCATTGTGTTGGTGCTCCAATATCCACATGTTGATGAGGCAAGAAGGCTGTAAATTCCTTGTTTCTAGGGATGCTTTTGGGTGAGTATGTTTGCAACCCAATAGCTCATTATTTTCTGAATCATGCCTTGGATTCCAATTTTATGTTGTAGCAAGAGAAGGCATGTACAATTTTGTTTCACTTGAGAAGGTATGTCCACCACATGACATCTCCTATGTCTATGTGTTGCATGGTGAGAAATTTGGCATGATCATCTCAATATGTGCATTGATGATGGTGCTTTGTATTGGGCTGATGTGACAAGTCATATGTCCATTAGTATGGCTTGGTTTCATGATGCACATGAGGAAAGAGGGCAGAAATATCCCTTGTTTCTTTGATGCTTTTGAATGAGTATGGTGACCACCCCATGACTCATAATTTTCTGGTTCATGCCTTATGCAACAAAGATAACTTGCAGCAAAGAAGGCATGCACATCATCTTTTGGGAAGCATGGCTTGTCCATCTTACATGGAGGAGATGGAGGATGGTAGAAAAAAGGCCTTGCAATGGTGGTTGATTTTGCGAGAATATGGTTTGACATATTTTGTTTACCCATATTACTCCTTTCCTTCTTCTTTGCATAACGTTGGAATGATGGAGTTTGGATCTACAAGGCCAACAGGGCTAAGAATGGAGGCATAACAATGCTTATTAAAGTTCATAAACATAGGATGGAGGAATATTTTGCATGAATAAGCTTGTCCTTTATGGGAGGATCTACCTTACTTATGTCTCTCATGTGTTTTTGATGGTGTTGGACATCGTGTATTTTTCATTTTGTGCTTCATGGTAAGAGGAGGACATCTAACCTCATAGTTGGAGGTCATCTCATGGTTTGGTAGGAGAAAAATTTGGAACCAAACATACATAATCCATTGCAGCAAATTGAGGGAGCCTTCCTTATGTGGATGCCATTTGGAGGGGAGTGGATGATTTGCATCTAAAATAAGAGTTGCATGAGGGCAAGCAACATTTTTCCGGGGGAGATTGTAATGTCCCAATTTTCGCAGCTAAATTGGGACATTGCATTTTAATTTTAGTTTTCTTTGTTCATGAATAAAAGTATGTGAAGGGAGTTTATTAAACTCCTAATTTGAGAATAAATACATGCCCAATGTGAAAGAGGACAAATCTAGGCTATTATATTAACACCCCTAAGTGTGAAAAGGGGAAATTCATTGTATGGGTCAACTTGGCCCCACCTACAACGCAGTTTGGAGGGAAGCTTATCCAACAAGCATTACGTACTTCTAAAAGAGGATCTAATGTGTGAAAGAGGATAAGTTGAATAAGATGGTTTAGGTTTTTGGCAAGCCCTCATCTTATAAAAAGGAGAGGCAGCAAGTAAAGGTTGTTGAAGAATTTTGAGAAGTTGCTGCAGCAACTCAAGACTCTTGGTTTTTTAGCCTAAGGGAAGAGGATTTCCTGTTTAGGAATCCTCTCTCCTTCCATGGAGTAGCTCTTTGGGGGGGCTTTTGATGCATCTATCCACTATCTGGCATTATGGCCAAGCTTCATTTCTATAGTAACGCTGGTCGTGTTGAGGGATTTGCAGCTGCTTGTGATCTGTAGCAAGTGGGGGAACTAGATCTACAATATCTAGTTGTTTAGAGGAGATTTCTCTCAGGGAGGGTGTCTTGTGACCACCCGGAAGAGGATCTTACTCTAATTTCACTTTCAGATCTGTAACTATAATTTTTTGTATCAGTTCATTCTAGCTACTGCGCAGTCTCTTCCTTATACTACGTTATTTTCATCTACATGCTCTCTATTGTCTATATTTCTTATGGTACTTGTTCTCTGGTGATTGAGGCTTGCGTCTCCCTTTGAGATTTGTAAAGTAGATTTCTGATATATTAATATTTATATCTTACATGTAATTTAATGAAAGCCATCTTCAGATATCTTTGAATTTTTCTACAGTCCAGTGTATTAAAAGCTAGATCTACTAATTGTTATGCATTATTTTGATAAAACCCCAAGGGGATATTGTTAAGAAGGATGATTAGTTTCTAGATATGGTAGGAATCTGATGTTTCAGCCATTAATTAGTTGTAGGTATGATATTTAACCTAAAGCAGCTGAAGCTCCTCATCTAGGACGCTGTCAAAGTCTTTCTGTAGCTTTTCCATGTGTTTCTGCTATGATTTCTGAAGGATTCTTGCTCTTGCTTCAAGTAAAATTTAATTCTTCACTAAGATAACTTAATTATGGATCTGATTTATTTTTGAAATATTTTAATATGCGTCTTATGGCTTATTTCCAGTGTTTCCCAGCAGAAACTGCGCAATTCCAGAAGGAGGGTTTTCTCTATTAACCAGCTCTCTCGTTTAGCTGATTTTCAGCTAGTGTTGTTTGTGGGAGATCTGTTTAAGCCCTCTAAACTCATTTATTTTTTATGAAAATATACATTGAGGGCCCACATAGCCTAAAATAAGGGAACCCGGCCATGTTCTATGTTATTTTAACACTGGCTTGCTTATACAACGTCCTCCTTCAGCCTATTGCCGATTTTCCTGAGAGTGGAATTTCCCGCTTCTCACTTGTTTAGTTTTTTATTTTCTTTGGATAAATTATTTATATATTCATATCTAAGGTTCCCAAGTGCAGAAAAATCTAAGATGATTTTTTCATTCCCACACTTGCTGTGTTTCATCAGTCTTCTTTAGACAGAGTCTATAACGGGCCAGGAAGCCTCAGGTTTTCATCCTCTCCTTGGAGGTGATATAACCAGTAAATGCCCTACTAGTCTATCTCTAGTTTAGAATTTGCTGGTGTGTTTTCCATGCTGTTGTGATTACATAGAGGAATATCTCAAGATGTTCCCTCCTAAGCCTATTTTTCCCATTTGGGACATTACGATATGGAAAGAACTCGATATTTTCATTTAGATTTTTATGAGCATGAAAAAATGGAAAAATAAGCTTATTATTTTCACAAGTTTAATGAGTCATGAAAAGAGGGCCAAAATTAATTCCACATTTTTTTTTATTAACAAGGATGAAAGCAAGGAAAAAAGGAGCTCAGTGTCATTCAGGTTTTAACGAGCATAAGAAGGACAGTAAGGAAGATCATCTTAAAGGAATGAGTGGTATAAAAGGTGCTAGCTAGTTATGATCATGGTGGAATCATTCATAGAATAAGGAGACAAAGAGGCTAGCTTAATAATACCACACATCAAAATATTCCCTCTAGGAAAGGGTAAAACACCAAGTGCAATATTACAAAAATTTAGACTTCATCTAAATGGAATATTATAGTTAGTTTTATCACTAGGTAAGTGAATAAGTGGGTGGGCAGACTCATAAAACCCATTTGAAGGAATAATAACACTCCTAATGTGAAAGGAGGAAGAATAATCATCTGGATTAAGAACCTTTGGGTGTGAACAGGGATTGAATCATGTTGATTCAATCAGCTTTGACCAAATCAATAACGATGTCATAGAGGAGTGGTCTTTATGATAAGACAACGCAATTTTGGTGGAGGACAACTTGCATGAGCTTTCTGGAAAGTGTGGATGGGACCCAATTTGTGGAGGCTCTCATGCTATACATGGAGGGGATAGCAACCATTGTTATTCATGTTTTAGATTATCATTGGATATTGGTCTATTTATACTTTTTCTTCCTCTTGCTGTTTAGCAAGGTTGGTGTGTTGTTTAGCTCAAGGGTGTTCCTGATCAGGAATCCCTACCTCATCCTCAGGGAAGGAGAGCTTATTTGAGCTGCATTTTCTCATTTTGGCATTTTGGCCAAGCTACCTCCTTTAGCTACAACACAATTTCTGTTTAGAGTTGGGTTGTGTTGCAGGGTGTAGCAAAGGAGGATCATATAGATTTGTTTCTCGAGTTATTTTTTAGTGGAGAGGTATCCTATCCATTGGAGGATCAACAAGGAGGGCTCCTAGGCATATTTCCATATATTTGGCATTAGGAAAACTATCTATCATCCCTCACAGTGCAGTCACATTTCTAAACTGCGTTACTTTTGGAGGCAATTGCTGGGAGGGTTCATTGAGCTCATCAGGAGGGTCTATTTCCGAGTAGAGGGATCAACCTTCTACTTAGAAATACCATTGGAGGATGAAATAACCATTTTAGATCTGTCATAGCCTCATTTCATATAAGATCCAGTTTTCAGTGGCATATTAACCCTAGGGTTATTTGTCACATTGTATATTTCTTGGTATTTCTAGCAATATTTTCTAGGTTAGCTAGAAATCTTGTATTGGAGCCCACATCTTCTTTGCTGGGAATTTCTTTTATTTCCATCAGCCACATTTGATTTATATATGTATTCATCAGTAGCTACACTGATATAGCTAGCACTGTCACTGCTCTCTAAAATTATATACAGTTGCAGAAACTCATGTGTTGATTGTTTTGATCATTGGAGGCTTGTCCCTATTGCTTAAGTGGCTTGTCCCTCATGATGTTTTATATATTTCTGCTGATATATTAATAAAATTATGATTGTACAATTATCCCTCTTATGTCATGTTCATTTTTTTTTTGTTTTACATTTTTATGAGCTATATTGCTGCTATTTCCAACTTGGGATACTACAGTGCTATCAAAGGATAATCCTGGCTCAGCCTGTGCATTCAAGATATTATTCTTTTAGAAGGAGAAGCTTCTTCTCATAGAAAAGAGAATTTTTATAGAAGAAAAAAAGGCATGAATCCATTATTCGGAGAAATGAAGGAAGAGAGGATCTCCTAGCTTCTTTTCCAAACTATGAAAAATATCAAAGAAGATCTCAAGGAGATGAAAGGGGAGAAGGATGGAAAAATTCCAAGAGGGTTTGAAAGTGGAGAAAGCCCTAGATATTCATATGATGGGTGTCAAAATTTAGCCACAAATGCAGATCCAAAACGTAGTTTATTAAGCACATTCACTGCAAAAAGGATGGAGGAAGAAGATGCACCAAGGAAGGAGACCTTGAGTGACTATCTTCAGGAGTATGAGTCTCGATCATGGAGATTCAAAAAGCACTTGGACTTCTAATGTAGGGGCATTAGATTCAGAAAATACCTTGTATTTTTTGTTGTAGTGTTTTCTGGTTATGTCGCATCCATTTTTTTTATTTCAACCATGAAATAAAAAACATGGATACGACATACCCAAAAAACACTACAACACAAAGTCTTGATCGCAAAATTCTAAAATATACAAACTTTTATTTTATTGAACATAGAGGGTCTTATGTTTTGGAAAGAATATTGATTAATGGGCTTTTGAGTGATTTTAATTAATTAATAAGAGATATTAAGTATTGTGAGGATTTTGTAAATGTTCCCAAATTATTGGAGGACATGAGGGAAATCAGATAGTTTAGATTTGAGATATTTAGCAATTGATTTTAAATCCTAAGTTAGATTCACTTTCAATATTTTAGGGATAGAATATAGATTTTAGGACTTTCAAGATTTTGAGGATTTTTGTTGAGAGATTGAAAGGAATTGAACCTAAATTACTTCATCCTAATTTGTATAAATTATCAAGCCTTCAAGGCAGAAGAGGTGTGAGGAGTTAGAGTAGGAATAGGGTTTGGATTGTAAGCCTTCGGGAAAAGTTGGAAAAAGGCCACTGATTGAATATCAGGCCTGAAAGGAATTTCTCCATGTAAATATTGTTTTTAATACAGAGGTTTTATTTATGAATTGTAGAGTTTGCAGATAAATTGGTTTTGAGAATCTGAATTCTGAGTGACTGTATTTATTGGGCAAATATTCATTATTTGAGTTTTGTGTGGAATTGATTGTGTAAATTAGCATCAGAATTGATTGAGTAAATTACACATTCTACAGTGTAATAAATAATGATGTGTGACCAGATTTTAAAAGTCACATTGAAGGTTTGAAGATACCGTATAAGTTGTTCGAGCTTTGAAACAAAGTTAAAGTTTGATGCCGTTTGATGAGACACGCAGGTTTGATGCGTTATAAAATGGATGTATTACATGCCATAATACAACTTGACTGTGTTATATGCCACTGATTGAAAACAACGCAAGTTGGTTGAGTTATGAATGCTTGGTTGTGTTTGCAATAAACATTTAAATGATATTGCTGAAGGTCAAATAATATTTTAGGTTGAAGTCAGTTTGAGAGTTTTATTGAATTGTTGTGTAAAAGCTGTGAAATGAGTCATAATTTGATGCGTAGCACACAGTTGTGAACGCAGAGCAATATTTGTTATAGCAATGGAGCCAAATTCATGTTAAGAACCAATGTAATGGAAATCGATGTTTGGAGAATTAGTATGAGGAAGGGTTCTGTATTAAAGAGTGATCATTAAATTGAGAATGCTGAAGAGTATTGAAAGCTAGATGAAACCTTGGTCGGGTGTAGAAAGAAAATTAGTGAAAGTGGAATTCAAAGGGCAGACGAAATATGGATCGAAGGATCAATTGATTACAGAGACAGGTGATAAATGGTTTAAGCGGAACTGTGAAATTAAACAGTGAAAGAAATTTTCAGAATCCAATAATGGGTTTCGCGTTGGTTGTGAAATGGTAAACAGTTTTCCCTTTTCGAACGCGATATTACTAGGCGTTTGACACGTAGAGTTGAAGTGGTATTTAAAAACCATGAATTTCATGTGAAATTGGAGGATTAAGTCACAAGGGTGAAATCCATGCGACATCCATCATATGTGTTGATCAAGATATCGGGCGTTGGTCGCCTCTGAAGCTGCGTGGGGATTAATGGATGTGTAAAACCGGTGGTGTTAAAGGAGGCATTGAGTTGGAGCGCGATATTAAGCACTGTCTATTGGATTTGTGGACAAATAGGTTTTGAAATGCAATGAATTATGGACAATTGGATCCTTTCAACATTAATGTGCTTGGGTCATGTTTGAACTAAAGTCGAAATAGCATGTGAACCAATGGTGGAAATGTCGAGCTGGAACCGATGTGGTATCAACCGTTAGATCGATAAACAGAAAAGGTAAGCATTATTTTTGTGGAGTCGTAATTATATCCGTTGGTGATTTGGTTTTAATCCAAAGTCAGAAGGTTTAATAAGAAATGAAATGTTCACATAACTCAATATATGATAATTGCTATGCATTAGCCATATTATATAATGGGTTGATTATAAGGTTTCATAACATTGAATTGAATACATAATATATGTTAAAATATAATGTTGGATGTGAGATAATAAAGCCGTGAGCACATATGTGAATGGTAAGCTGTGAGCACATTATATATTGAGTTTTTATAAAGCTCAAATGTTGGGTTGAAAGGGAAGCTTATATTTGAGTTTATTTGAAATTTGAATAGTATGATTTAAAAATCATAAGATGAGGTATTCCAATGGTTTGATAACCATTGTTTAAATGATAAAGCTTCCTCATGAGAATTGAAATTTGGGTTGTATGGTTTTAATAACCATCAGATGTGAAACAAGAAGCTTCCGCATATTGTGAGTTTTCCCATATTTGAATTTATTTGGGGCTAAAAATGAAACATGCATTGTATATGCGTCTGATAGTGAAGATTGTGGGTATAGTAGGGTAGCCTGCTATCAAGTGGTATCAGAGTAGGAAGGCTCTGTCGAAATTGAATTTTTTTTTATTATTAAATCTAAATCAGTACATGTGATGAGAGAATGAAGGAAGATCATATTTTTTCTGATATACAGCATATACACAATTGCAGTGAACATAGATTTGCAGAACTGAATGAATGAAGAACAAGAGCATGCAGGGATCTTGAAAGTAAAATAATTTTCAATCTGATTTGAAAATTATGATTGCATAATTATGGTTGCAAATAAGATGATGATGGCAGTGAACCTAATATTCAGCTAAAGGTTGGATAGGGAGAATAATTGCAGTGTTCTTAGGAAAAGGTGAGTTGAGGAGATAGCCTAGAGAGAACAGGAGAGAGTGCTCAAGAGGTTCCAGACATAGTTAACCAGTACTTACCAAAATACCAAGTCCAGTGAAGGGATTGGTGAGGTAAGTGGTAGCAAGAAAGCTTGTTGTTGCAGAGGCTAGTGTAACTCATGGTGAGTGAGAAGCTCATGGAGAAGATGATCATGGAGGATCAGGGAAGAGGTTCAGAAGAAGGCCATAGAAGTAAGATGAATGATAGAGAAAGAGAAATTGCAATGATGAAAGTATAATTGGAGGTACTGAAGGAATGGCTACAAGAAGAGGAAAACCAGAAAGGAGGATGGATCTTTCCACTAAATGGAAAGAGAGTAATTTGGCAACCATTACAGTTGAAGTGGAGGCAGAAGAAGAGTGCCTTATTGAAATAAGAACTCAGGTTTCTTGAGTCAAAGATGGAATTTGAATATTCCACATGCATATCTGTTGAAAGGGAAGTGCTTGAGAAAACAACCAAGACTGAAAAGTCTTGTGGTTTAAAAACTAATGAGTTGTGTATGTTTTCAGGTACATCACAGGGAGATGAACAAGCTTTAAAGTTTTTTAAAGAGAAGGAAAGAGAATTGAATTTGAAATCTGTTCAGATCAATGCTGAGATAGTAAGATATCAAGAGGAAGGTATGAAGACAAAAGGGTCTCATGAGAATATTCAAAAGAATATTGGAGCAGAAGAAGAAATACCATCTGATGATGGGTCAAAATATGGTGAAGGTATGGAAAATAGTGTGAAGTTTTCAACGTATACTCCAGTTGAAATTGTTGAATTGTATAGGAAGTTAGATCTCCGGAGAAGAGAATTGGAGAAGCAGAGGACCTATGCACAGGATAATTTGTTGAAGAAGCAAGACAGAGAAATTTTCATGAATGACAATCAGAGAACAGAGGATAAAATAATGATTCAGCAAAATGAAGAAGTTCATTTTGATGAATCCCAGTAGAGAGACATTCATGAAAGAAAGAAGCAGAGAGTAGCTGATAGTCTCATGGAGGATGCAAATAAGAATAATGATGTGCTGACAAAGGATTCGGGAGGAAACTCAGAACAACATACTGATGTGTTGTCAGAGGATAAAAACAATGGAGATTTTCTGGGTCTTGAAAGAGACTTGAAACTGCAGAAAGAAGATTTGGTGACAAGATCATCAAATGAGACCACTGGATCTTGTAATTTTAAAATTGATAATTTGATTGTGTTTACAGGTGATGCAGAAGAAAATCCATCACTTGGAAGTGTCTTGAATGAAGATGAACTGTTGTAGAAGAAGGAAGGTGAGACAGTCATGCAAAAAATTGTTACTGTTGATAACAAGGAGGAGCTGATGAAGAATCATAATTCAAATCTGATTAAGGATGAGGATACTGAGTTTAAAGAAGTTGATTTGATTGCCAGAATCAATCAAGGGGATAAAGGACAATTACTGAAGATTGTAAAAGAATAAGAAGAGGGATATGCTGAAACTGAATTACAGCATATTGATGATGTGTTTGTGCAAAAGAGATGGCTGAAATGTTTGCTGGAAACAATTATAGAAGAGGAAGGAATTGCGGACACTAAAGTGGAGATGCCTAAAGCTATGAAAGAAATAGGAGCAGATACTAGTTTGCAGAATTTAATTATGATTACTAGTATACAAAGAGAAATGAATGAGTATGCTACTGCAAGTAGAGAATTAAAGGATAATTTTCTTTTTAATTGTAAATTTGCAGGTGATGAGAAAAAGAAAATTGTTGCAGAGTGACATATCTTAAGAGATATTCAGGAAGTTTGGGAGGCAGTAACAATCAGGGGGACAACATTGGTAGAAACAACAATAATGTTGGCAGCAAGAAGGGTAGTAACAACAACAACAACAAAAGTAGCTACAATAGATGAAGTAACAAGAATTGAAAGCCGCAGCAGTAGGCAAAGTAAGTTCCAGACAGGAGATAAGCTCGACAGAGAAATCGAAAGCGTTAGAAGGTTAATGATGAAGGTTTCTCAGAAGAAGCAAATAGAAACAAGAAAGAACAGGAATATTAGCAAGGAAAAGACAAGAAGAGATTGTGAGAGCATAGCTGGAGGCAAGCTGCAGAACAAGATATGGAATCTTGGAGAAGTGTAGTTGAAAAATAATTCAGTTGTTGGACAACAGCAAAACAAAGCATGGGATCCAGGAGGCGGAGATTAAAGGTACATGATCAGGAGATCATGATCATTTTTAACCTTGGGATTCTGATGCAGGGGCATTAGATTTGGAAAATACCTTGTATTTTATTAAACATACGGGGTCTTATGTTTTTGAAATAATATTGATTAATGGGATTTTTAGTGATTTTAATTAATTAATAAGAGATATTAAGTATTGTGAGGATTTTGTAAATGTTCCCGAATGATTAGAGGACATGAGGGAAATCAGATAGTTTAGATTTGAGATATTTAGGAATTGATTGTAAATCCTAAGTTAGATTCAGTTTCAAGATTTTAGGGAAAGAATCTAGATTTTAGGACTTTCAAGATTTTGAGGATTTTTGTTGAGAGATTGAAGGGATTGAACCTAAATTACTTCATCCTAATTTGTATAACTTATCAAGCCTTAAAGGAAGAAGAGGTGTGAGGAGTTAGAGTAGGAACAAGGTTTGGATTGTAAGCCTTCGAGAAAAGTTGGAAAAAGGCCACTGATTGAATATTAGGCCTGAAAGGAATTTCTCCATGTAAATATTGTTTTTAATACAGAGGTTTTATTTACAAATTATAGAGTTTGCAGAGAAATTGGTTCTGAGAATCTGAACTCTGAGTGATTGTATTTATTGGGCAAATATTCATTATTTGAGTTTTGTGTGGAATTGATTGTGTAAATTAGCGTCAGAATTAATTGAGTAAATTACACATTCTGTTGTGTAATAAATAATGTTGTGTGACCAGATTTTAAAAGTCACATTGAAGGTTTGAAGATACCGTATAAGCTGTTCGAGCTTTGAAACACAGTTAAAGTTTGATGTAGATTGATGAGACACGCGGGTTTGATGCATTATGAAATGGATGTATTACATGCCATAATACAACTTGACTGTGTTATATGCCACCGATAGAAAACAACGCAAGTTGGTTGTGTTATGAATGCCTCGCTTTGTTTGCAATAAACATTCAAATGATATTGTTGAAGGTCGAATAATATTGCAGGTTGAAGTCCGTTTGAGAGTTTTATTGAATTGTTGTGCAAAAGCCATGAAATGAGTCAGAATTTGATGTGTAGCACACAGTTGTGAACGCAGAGAAATATTGGTTATATTAATGGAGCCAAATTCATGTTAAGGACCAATGTAATGGAAATCAATGTTTGGAGAATGCATATACGGAAGGGTTTCGTATTAAAGAGTGATCATTAAATTGAGAATGATGAAGAGTATTGAAAGCTCGATGAAACCTTGGTCTGGTGTAGAAAGCAAATTAATGAAAGCGGAATTTAAAGGGCAGAGGAAATATGGATTGAAGGATCAATTGATTGCAGAGACGTGTGATAAAGGGTTGAAGCAGAACTTTGAAATTAAACAGTGAAAGTTGTTTTCAGAATACAATAACGGGTTTCGTGTTGGTTGTGAAATGGTAAACAGTTTTGCCTTTTCAAACGCGATCTTGCCGGGCGTTTGACAAGTAGAGTTGAAGTGGTATTTTAAAACCACGAATTTCGCGTGAAATTGGAGGGTTAAGTCACGAGGATGAAATCCATTTGATATCCTTCAAATGTGTTGATTAAGAGATTGGACGCTGGTCACATCTGAAGTTGCGCGAGGATTAATGGATGTGTAGAACCAGCGATGTTAAAGGAGGCGTTGAGTTGGAGCACGATATTAAGCGCTGTCTATTGGATGTGTGGAAAAATAGGTTTTGAAATGTGATGAATTATGGACCATTGGATCCATTAAACATTAATGTGTTTGGCTCATGTTTCAACTAAAGTCGAAATAGCATGTGAACCGATGGTGGAAATGTTGAGCTGGAACCGATGTGGTATCAATCGTTAGATCAGTACATAGAAAAGGTAAGCATTATTTTTGTGGGGTCATAATTATATGCGTTGGTGTTTTGGTTTTAATCCAAAGTCAGAAGGTTTAATGAGAAATGAAATGTTCATGTAACTCAATATATGATAATTGCTATGCATTATCCATATTATATAATTGGTTGATTATAAGGTTTCATAACATTGAATTGAAGACATAATATATGTTAAAATATTGTGTTGGATGTGAGATAATAAAGTCATGAGAATATATGTGAATGGTAAGCTGTGAGCACATTATATATTGAATTTTTATAAAGCTCGAATGCTGGGTTGAAAGGGAAGCTTATATTTGAGTTTATTTAAAATTTGAATAGTATGATTTAAAAATCATAAGATGAGGTATTCCAATGGTTTGATAACCATTGTTTAAATAATAAACCTTTGGCATGAGAATTGAAATATGGGTTGTATGGTTTTAATAACCATTATATGTGAAATAAGAAGCTTCTTCATATTGTGACTTTGCCCAGATTTGAATTTATTTGGGGCTAAAAATGAAACATGCATTGTATATGCATGTGATAGTGAAGATTGTGGGTATAGCAGGGTAGCCTACTATCAACTTCCAAGGGTTTTTCCAACTCAAGGAAGACAAAAGATCCAGTAACCATAATAGAAGCAAGAGAGGTAGAATATTTGTATCTAACTTTGATGGATCAGAAAAGTGCACAGCCAAAGCTTGGGTGAAGGAGCTAGATTCTTATTTCCAGCTACACTAAGTTTTAGAAAGGGAGGACATTAGAGCAGCAGCGCTGCACCTCAAAGGTATGGCCCATGATTGGTGGTTTTATAGTTCTGCTTCATTTTATCATTTTTAGGTCCCTATATTACTATTATAGTCCCTTATTGTTGTTAGTGTAATGCCCTTATTGTTATTATGGTACCCTTGTAACCCCCATATTGTTATTATTGTGCACTTAAATTATTATTGTTAGGTCAGCTAGGATTACATTGTGGCACCATGGACTCCTATATATACAAAGGAGGTTTTTTAATTTGAATCATCCAAGAATTGTTCATTCATTTAATGTATTGGAGGCTTCCCCCTCGAAGTGGCTTATTTCTAAGGCGTTGATATCTCTTTTCTTCTCTTTTTGGAGCTTGTTTCACAACATTTGGTATCAGAGCTTTGAGATTCTCGAGTTTCACTACTCCAAACAGTGACACGTGGCAATTCGTACAAGTTCGATCTACTGAACCAGTCCAAAATTGGGTCATTGTGGGAGATTGGACATAACTTTTCCTTAAAGAATCCAAATCGGATCAGACTTGTGGCATTTGAAAGAAGCTTCAGAGGGCTACTACAGGGCTAAATTTAATATATTGAGGATCCACAATTATAGAGATAATTCAATTTCAATATTGAGCTTCTCAAAAGAAAGTAAAAGGTGTGTATTTTTTTTCGAATTGCATAAGTATTGTTTGAAGAATCAAGTTGAATTGATTCCAAGGGCATATTGTAGAATAGATATCAGTATTGGATTCTAAAATGGCCCCTAAAAAGAATTCAACACCCAGTAAGCCTTTAGAAAGCTCTACTATGACTCATGAAGATGAATAATGGCAACATGACATATCAAAATTACAAGAGCAAGTGCAACAAATTTCGCTCTCGCAAAGAGCAACAAAAGATGAAATGGAAGTTTTGAAGAAAGGCATGGAAACTAAGATGGATGCTTTGAAGAAAGGTGTGGAATCTAAGATGGATGGTTTGAAAAATGGCATGGAATCTAAGATGTATGGTTTGAAGAATGGCATGGAATCTAAGATATATGTCATGGAATCTAAGATAGGTGGCATGGAAGCTGGCATGGAATCTAAGATGGATGACATGGAAGCTAAGATCGATGAGAAAATGGAAAACATGAAGAATGATCTAAAAGAAGACAAAGAAGTTTTGACAAAGTTGATACAATAAATGTTTCATAACGGTGAAAATATAGTACAAGAAACTCATGATGAGAACAAAATAAATGTTAATCATGATTTCCTAAAATCTAATGTTTGTGGGAAGAACCACCATATTCCAAAAATGGATATGAGGAATTTTGATGGAAATGATCCTGTAACATGGATACTACAGATGGAGAAATGTTTTGATCTCCATAATGTGCAAAACACACAAAAGGTACGCATTGAAACTTCACATTTAGAAAAAAATACATTTGTATGGTATCGATGGCTTTGCTCCCATTAAAAAATTGTCACTTGGTCAATTTTTATGGAGGAAATGATAGCACATTATGAGGATAAAAAGAGCAACACCCTCTTTAGCCAACTGATAAATCTCAAACAAAAGGGTTTAATGGTGGAGCACATTGAGGACTTCTAAAAATTGAATATAAGGGTCACTGATATTCCAAAGGAACATTTGATTGATCTCTTCATAGGTACTTTAAAGGATAACATCCAACATGAAGTTCAAATTTTGGAACCTGATTCATTAGAGAAGGCATTCAGGTTGGCAAGAAAAATTGAATGTAAAATTATAGCGACAAGGAAGCCTACCACTCACTTCTATAGAGAGGGAAGTGTTGCTACTCCTAGATTTCCACAACCTACAAGGTTGACACCACAAAAATTGGAAGAAAAAAGAGAAAAAGGGCATTGCTATAGTTGTGATAGCAAATACACTAAAGGTCATAAGTGTGTTGAGAATAAATTATTTTACATAGATTGTGAAGATGAAGAAGAAAATGAACAAGAAGAGGGTATACACCAGGAACCAACCCAAGAAGAGGAAGAAATGAGTCCAACCATATCATGTAATGCATTGGCAGGAATTACCACTCCTCAAACTCTCAAGATAGAAGGACATATCAAGAAGAAAAAGGTAATAGTGTTGATTGATTCAGGTAGTACCCATGATTTTATTCATTGTAAGGTAGCCAAGGAATTGAATTGTTTCCTATACCCAGCACCAGAATGTCAAGTGATGGTTGCAAATGGAGGAACTATAAATTGCTCTAGAAAATTCTATAATATCAAGCTAACCATGGGGGAATATGTGTTGAATATTCCAATTATTTCCATTCCTATGGGAGGTGTTGATGTTGTACTAGGAGTACAATGGTTAAAATCTTTGGGGATGGTAGCTTTTAATTTTCAAGAAATTTTCTTGAAATTTTTTTCAAAAGGGAAGGAAGTTGAATTACGAGGTATTGCAAGGAAGACAGGAAAGATAATAAGCTCTAATGTCATGACAAATCTTCTAAAGGAAGAACAATGAGGCATAATTGCACAATTATGCTCACTAGAAGTTCCAACATCAAAATCATCTATTTCTACAGATCTCCAAAAAGTCTTGGACAATCATTCCAAGGTTTTTGAAACTCCAAAAGGACTCCCACCTATTCATGATCATGATCATGCTTTTCATTTGATTCCAGGAAGTGTACCTCCAAACATTAGGCCTTATAGATATCCTTATGTCCAAAAGAGCGAAATTGAACGTATGATTGCAGAAATGTTAGAGGTGGGTATAATTCAACCTAGTTAAAGTTATTTCTCTGCTCCTGTAGTATTGGTACACAAGAAGGACGGATCATGGCGCATGTGTCTGGATTATAGGAAGCTCAATAAACTCACCCTTAAAGATAAATTTCCCATTCCTGTGATTAATGAATTATTAGATGCATTACATGGAGCAATTTATTTTACCAAATTGGATCTGCGTTTAGGGTATCATCAAATTAGAATGAATACTGAGGATATTCCAAAAACAACATTTCAAATTCATGAGGGTCATTATGAATTTTTGGTCATGCCTTTTGGCATTACCAATGCACTTTCTACATTTCAAGGGTTGATGAATTTCATTTTCAAACCCTTCCTTAGAAAATTTGTGCTAGTATTTTTTGATGATATACTAATCTACAACAGGTCTTGGAAGGATCATGTTCAACATGTTGACAGGGTGCTCAAACTATTGCAGGAGAAACAATTATATGCAAAAACATCCAAATGTTTTTTTGGAGTACAAGAGGTGGAATATCTGGGTCATATTGTATCTCACGAGGGTGTTAAGGTAGACCCTAACAAAATTAAAGCCATTAAGGAATGGAAAGTCCCCACAACCATAAAGAAGTTGCGAGTATTTCTCGGGTTAACAGGGTATTAAAGTTTGTTAAGAATTATGGGAGAATAGCAACACCTCTAACAACATTATTGAAGAAAGATGCATTTTCATGGACCCCTGAAGCAACTAAGGCCTTTGAACATCTTAAAGAGGCAATGTGCCTAGCACCAGTATTAGCTACGCCAGAATTCAAAAAAACCTTTATTGTGGAATGTGATGCCTTAGGAAATGGAATTGGTGATGTTTTCATGCAAGAAGGAAGACCCATTGCTTTTGAAATTCATCCAATCAAAGGAAAGTATTTACAAAAACCTATTTATGAGAAGGAAATGTTAGCAATAATGCATTCACTAAAGAAATGAATAAATTACCTAATGGGAAGACACTTCAAGGTAAAAACTGATCATGATAGTCTTAAACACTTTTCGGAACAAAGAATATCTTCAGAAGAGCAGAAAAAATGGGTCACAAATATGTTGGGTTATGACTTTGAAATAATATACAAAAAAGGGAAGCTAAGTGTTGTTGCAGATGCACTCTAAAGAAAGAATGAAGAGGTGGAAGCATTGCTTTGTGCCATTTCTATTATCCAACTAGATCGGATAACCGAAGCAAGAGATGAATGGAAGAAGGACAAAGAAGTGTGGACACTCATTCAAAAGTTGCAGCAAGATCCAAGTACATCTAATACATTTAGTTGGAAAAATGATTCCTTATGGTACAAATATCACTTATATCTTTGTAAGAATTCTCAACCAAAACAAAATATTATTTTGGAATTGCACACTTCTCCTTTATGAGGACACTTATGATTTTTAAAAACTTACCACAGGGTGAAGAAATAATTTTTTTGGGATGGACTTAAATATGATATTCAAAAGTTTGTTGCGAAATTTTTGGTTTTCTAGTAGAATAAAGTTGAGACAATTAAGACCCCAGCACTTCTACAACCTTTATCCATTCCAAGTCAATGTTGGGAGGAGATTTTAATGGATTTTATCACAGGATTACCTAAGTTCGAAGGAAAGAGTGTCATCATGGTGGTAGTTGATAGAATTACCAAGTATGCACACTTTTGTGCATTATATCATCCATTTAAAGCAAGTACAGTTGCTACTACATTTATGGACACAATTCAAAAGCTACACGGAAACCCAAGGGTTATTGTGAGCGACAAAGATCCCATTTTTATTGGAAATTTTTGGACGGACTTATTTTCTTCTTTGGGTACTCAATTAGCTCATAGCTCATCTTATCATCCTCAATCCGATGGCTAGAATGAGATAGTAAATAAATGTTTGGAAGGATACCTTCATTGTTTTTTATCTGATAAACAAACACAATGCGTAAAGTGGTTACCTCTAGCTAAATGGTGTTATAACACTTTCTTCCATACTGCACCAAAAATGACCCCATTTATGGAAATTTATGGATATCATCCACCATCCATCACATCATCTTGAAGATATAATTCTAAGGTTGAAGCAGTGGAAGATTACATTGAGCATCAAAAATAATTTCTCCAACTCTTAAAGTACAACCTGAATTTGGCACAAAATCGAATGAAACAACAGGCAGATCAACATCGCAGTGAGAGAATTTTTGATGTAGGAGACCAGTTATTTTTACGGCTACAACCATACAAACAAATGTCCCTAAAGAAAGCTAAGAAGGATAATAAATTATCTCCAAAGTACTATGGTCCTTACAAGGTGTCGCAAAACATTGGTACTATGGCATACAAATTGGAGCTTCCTGCTTCTTCACGAGTGCATCCAATTTTCCATGTTTCATGCTTAAAGAAACATGAAACCCTTATAACCCCTATATTGTTATTATTGTGCCCTTAAATTATTATTTTTAGGTCGGCTAGGATTACATTGTGCCCCCATTGACTCCTATATATCGAAAGGAGGTTTTCTAATTTGAATCATCCAAGAATTGTTCATTCATGTAATGTATTGGAGGTTTCCCCCTCGAAGTGGCTTATTTCTAAGGCATTGATATCCCTTTTCTTCTCTTTTTGGAGTTGGCTTCACAAAAATCATGCAACTGTAAAATATTATGTAGGGTTCACTAATAAATTAGTGAGGCGATTTGATCTTAAACATTGTAAAACATCTCTTGTTTAACCCAAAAACTCAAAACCTTTGCATGATTTGGAGAGATTTATTTTTCCAAATCCACTCCATAATTTTGTTGAAGGGGATAGAATCATGCATGATACCTTACCAAGGGAAAGATCCCCACTTCTTGAAGAGCCCTCTTGTATAGATGAAGACATGGAGGTTCCTCCTTCAAGGGAAGACCAAGATCAAGGGTCTCTCATTGATGATGAGGAATTCTCACATATTGATGAAGAGGATGAGAAAAGAAGAGCTAACAATGTTGTACCATCAGGAGGAGATCCATCACCACATGGAGATGGGAAGGGAGCCATTGCTTCCATTAGAGGAGCCCTTGTGTCTTTTCAAGGAGTTCCAAATGATTCAACATGTGGGAACCAAAACACAATTCAGGAGCATCATGTATCAGGTTTTGTGGATTGTGTGATGGAAGGGGAAGAAAGGAAGGATTAGTATCAAGGGATGACACACCCTTATCTATTTTAGGATGTTTCTTCACAAAATAAGGAGACTATATTGCGTAGTGAAGTGAGGTACAAAATAGTCCACTCATATGTACAGTCCACTTAAGATTTTGATGTCTCACTACATGGGGGCATTCCACCTGGGAGGCCACCAGATCTAGAGTTGGTGGGAGAAATTTTTCCATTTGGTTCACCACCCTTAGATTCCAGAGGGGTGAAGACTTTGGAGTAATCTAGTACAGCACAGATATTTTGGGATAGACTCAAGGAAGAGGGATACATTCTCCCATTTTTAGCATCACCCACTCTCACTACACATACTGCGCTAACAAAAGTTGTTGTAATGATGGAGGATCGAACCTTCATGGTGCATGGGAGCTGCTCCATGGATTTGGAGAAACAGATGGTACTTCCTTTTAGGAAGGAATCCTCTATACATTTGGGTAGATGGAGGCCACTCATGCTTACATTGGCCAAGTTCAGGAGGTCCTTTTTGGATGGTAGCTTCTCATGGGAGGCCAACTTCCAAAAGTCACCACTTCTATGTGAGCATGAGCAGCTGCATGATGGGCATGGAAACAATTTGGAGGATGAATTTGGCATGAGGGAGGTCAAAGGAGATGACAAAAACATGTGGGGAGCTTTACATTTCAGATCTTCAATGCTGTCTTTTGGGAGGATTGATCCATATTGGAGGTCTCAACTTTTGGTAGAGTACTCCAAGGATCATGGTGCCCGCATGATTCTTGATGACTCGAAGGGAGATGATAGATATATGGTAGATGATGTGGTCATCTATTATTATGGTATATTCTTCTTGACTAGAGCTTCTAAGCTCAAGGAGAAACTACTACATGCAGCAAATGTGGACTTCCTTTCCATGCACTTTGATGCATTTCATTCTTTGATGGAGGAGTTCACTTCGGAGGAAATCCAACATGATATATTTTAGCATATGGAGAGATGCATAGCCTAGATGTTGATGGATAGGTTGGCACATCCACTTTCCTACTCATTAAGAGTGAGGGAGAATTTCTAGTTGAGCCATTTTAGCTCAAGGACCAAAGCACATGGTGGAAAAAATACAATTTTTCATTATGATTTGTACAAGCAACATGTTGTACCAAGGAGGATTATCCCTTCTTACATATTATATTATGATGTACTTGAGGCCAATTTCATCATTGATATTGGCTATCCTTTTGGTGTTTTGTGGGGGAAGCCACATGATTCTTGGTGTGCACCATTGGAACCACATTTTACTTTCATTGTCCTATCTTGTAGGATGATTGTGGAAGAAAAAAAGTGGCTAGAAAATCACTTGTTATTCTTTTTTTTGAGTCAGGAAATGGATGCACTGCACTGGTTCCATGTGTGGAACTATGATCCACTCTCTGTTTGTTATATAGCAACTTGTTTTCATTGGTTTTTGCTTCCATATATTGCTGATGTTCCTATGTTCATGGGAAGCTTTGTTTGGAGAGTGGGACAGGAGTTGGAGGTGCCCATTGGGAGTATGATTCTCCCTAATTTACATGTTGAATGTTTGAGGAGAAACAATGGGCAAACCATGATTTCCATAGTACATCGCTTTTCTTCATGTGGGAGGAGCCATTTGAAGAGCTTGAGTTCTTGGAGGAGGCACTTCATGGCTGATTTATTTGGTGGGGTAGCTTGGGCCATTTTTGGAGGCCGTGACATTTCAGCCCAATATAAGAAAAAACCCCATAATTACCACAAATGGAGGGAGAAACAACTTGTGTGGGAAAATCTAAACTCTCCATGCAACCCCAATACATTGCATAGACCAGGGGTTGAAGATTATTTTGATGAGCTACCTAGCATGGCTCATTTCATTTGGATGATAGCATGGGTATGGGAGAATATTATTGGGGATGGGATTCCCTATGTTTATCATCACTCCTACCTTGAGGAGGCCATTGGACAACAATAAGGCTTTCACTTACACCTTCCACTTTCTCATGATGTACACCATTTGGTTTTGCATACTTGGGAGGGACCATTGAAGGGAATATTTATTGCAGTTTATGTTGAGCTATGGTGGGAAATATTGATGAGGAGTCCATAAGAAGAGGGAGGGAGGAATTTTGCTCCACCTTTATAGTTGCTTGAGGACAAGCAACATTTTGGAGGGGAGGACTGTAATATTCCAAAAATTTAGACTTCATCTAAATGGGATATTATAGTTTGTTTTATCACTAGGTAGGTGAATAAGTGGGCGGGGAGACTCATAAACCCCATTTTGAAGGAATAATAACACTTCTAATGTGAAAGGAGGAAGAATAAGCAACTGTATTAAGCACCTTTTGGTGTGAACAGGGATTGAATCATGTTGATTCAGTCAACTTTGACCAAATCAACAACACTGTTATAGAGGAGTGGTCTTTATGATAAGACAACACAGTTTTGGTGGAGGACAAATTGCATGAGCTTGGTGGAAAGTATGGATGGGAACCAATGGGAGGAGGCTCTCAGGATATATATGGAGGGGACAAAAACCATTGTTATTCATGTTTTATATTATCATTTGATATTGGTTTGTTTATACTTTTGCTTCCTCTTGTTCCTTAGCAGGGTTGATGTGTTGTTTAGCACAAGGGTGTTCCTGATCGGGAATCCCTACCTCATCCTTAGTGAAGGAGAAATTATTTGAGCTACATTTCCTCATTCTAGCATTTTTTCCAAGCTACCTCCTTCAGCTACAATGATTTTTATGTTTAGAGTTGGGTTGTGTTGTAGGGTGCAGCAAAGGAGGATCATATAAAGCTGTTTCTGAGCTTGTTTTTTAGTGGAGAGGTAGCCTATCCATTGAAGGATCAGAAAGGAGGGCTCCTAAGAATATTTTAACATATTTTGCATCAGGCCAACCATCTACCATCCCTCACAACGCAGTCACATTTTTGAACTGTGTTATTTTTGGAGGCAATTGCTAGGAGGGTTCATTGAGCTCATCAGGAGGGTCTATCTCTGAATAGAGGGATCAATCTTATATTTAGAAATACCAGTGGAGGAGGAAATCACCATTTCAGATCTGTCATAGCATCATTTCATATCATATATAGTTTGCAGTGGCATATTAACCCCAAGGTTATTTGTCACATTGTATATTTCTTGGTATTTCTAGCAATGTTTTCGGGTTGGCTAGAAATCTTGTATTGGAGCCCACATCTTCTTTGCTAGGCATTTATTTTGTTTCTATCAGCAAAATTTCATTTATATATGTATTCAGAAACAGCTACACTAATATAACTAGTGTTTTCACTGCTCTCCAGCATTGTATACAGTTGCAGCAACTCATGTGCTGATTGTTTTTATCATTGGAGGCTTCTTCCTATTGCTTGAGTGGCTTGTCCCTCATGATGTTTTGTATATTTCTACTGATATATTAATAAAATGGTGGCTTTACATTGATCCCTCTTATTTCATGTTCATTTTTTCTGTTCTTTACATTTTTATGAGCTATATTGCTGCTATTTCCAATTTGGGATACTACACCAAGTGAAAACAAAAGATAGGCAAAGCATATGATGATAATGGAATGACGAAACCAAGGCTCATCATGCATAAACAAGATGAAAAAATGTCTCAATATTAAGGGATATAATGTGGAATTCTCTGAAGCTAAGGCTAGAAATTTGACAAAGAAGAGACCATGACGCTCAAATTTTAGGTCATGGGGGATCAAAAGGAGGGATTCAGAAAGAGAATAAAAACAACCGCATGAATATTGAGATATAAAATAATATCTAAAATATGGCATCCATGTACATGTAGGATTTACCACCAAGATATAGGTTGCATAAGAGAGAGGCCAATGTCACAACTTGATTGGGTTAGACCTAAGGCATAATGATGGCACTGGTGGTCAAAAATCCATAGGTGACAGTGATATATGACCTACCCCCATATGTCATGTTTAGAGAAATGCACATAAGGTCCAATGGCTGTTGCATTTAAAATTTCCACCCAGTCCTATGAAAACCATCTAGAAAGACTAGACCCGTGTTTAAATCGAATAATGGAAGAAAAATAGGGATGAGCTAAAAATAAGACCATATATTTTTTATTTTCTGAATTTTATAAATTTTTTGGATTTTTGTATTATATGAGATATTGGAAAAATTATCACATTGCACAACATACGAAAAAAAAAAAATCCATCATACACACTCCTATGTACAAAATGTACAAGCGTAACTTAGTCTAATAGGTCACGTCAAAGTGGGCCCACTGTCGGGAATAGGCCAAGGATTTCCATACATGAACTCATCGAGGACTGGAGGTACCATATGGTGCACCATGATGGGGCCATTCCATGGAAAGTTTAACTATGTTGTTCCTAAAGGTTGATGATACTAAGGAAAACCTAGGACCATAGCATTATCAAGAATGATAAAATGTTTGGTATATTAAATATCCTATAGCCTTGTAAATAAGGCTTTCCATATTGGTTTCCCTGCAATGATGCTTTAATGTCATTCTTATCAAAATTTGGTGGGTCGGTGCATGCTCTGCACACGGGCTTTGCTGTGCATTTCATGTTTCGAGGAATTCGGTGTGGAGCTTTAAAGTCAATATGGAAAACTTTATTGGATGTTGTTCTGAAATTGTAATAAATAATAAATCGCAACAACTTAAAAATAATAAGAATGCACTGTTTTTTTAAAGCATAAGATAATTAGAATACACTTATTATTATGTCATTCAATGTAGAAATGGAGGTAGGTGTGGTGGTCTCTGCCTCTACAATTATTTTTGATTGTTTCCTTTACCAAAATTCGGTGAGACCGTGTTGCCTTTACCAAGTGGCAATTTTGAGGAATTAGGGTCATCGAACGTGAAACTCGATTTTATATTTTGGCATTTTCCTATCTCGAGGTTATAATTTTGAACTGTGAATTTCGTGAAAAAAAAAATTTGAAACGTTTTCCAAGAAATTTAATTTGTGTTTGAATAGATTTTTTTATGATGGAAATAAATTCATCACCATTTACTCCAAATATTTAAATTTGATAGCAATAATCAAAATTTCCAAGTTTTTTTATCAAATTGTATTGGAATTTTCTATTATTGACAAAAACATATCATGTTTGCTTTAATCGAGTGTGATGTGTTTATTAAAGAAATCTATGAGGATATGGAATTGTAAAAAAGATACTAAAAAGGAAAAAAATGAGTTCATGCAAACAATGCGAGAAGAGTTAATAAATCTAGGCAAGAATAGCCCAAAGTGTTTCTAGTAGAACCAAACAGAAAATAATATTACAGCCAATTAATGGTTTCAACATGCAAGACAACTCTATGAGAAATACTAAGAGGCTGAACCTACCCCGGGATCAACACAACTACAGAGTTCTTCACGTTACAGGATTGAAGAGTTCGAAGATCTCTGAGTGCTAACCCAAGACTTGAGAGTTGAAATATGATCTTCTCTGATCTAGCTCTTGTCTACTAGAATCCAAGACACTAAGGGAGGAAGAATACCTTGCAGTTGATGAAATTTGGTAGATTGCTTCATACTTGAAACCTATTCTAAGCACTGAGCTTTGGTGGCCACACAACCATCGATCATTCTCCAAATAATGTTAGAGATATTGTTCACCAGGTGCAGGGAGAGTAATGATATTGATAAAAAATCCAAATCCTTCCTTACCCTGTGGATTCATGTCATTTGTGTTGTAAAATTACTGGCCTTTTTTTTCTAGAATTCAAGCTTAATCCAAATGCAAAGAGCTATACCCCATGTTTCTATATGCCTACACCAACAAATTATCTAATGGTTCAGGGTATTGTTTATGTTGCAGGAAATATTCCTATTATGACACCCATACAAAGCATACAAGAAGGTGTTGGAGGAAGCTCTTTGACACAACAAGTTTCTCAACCTCCCAAGTTTTCTCAGTACAATAATGGTGTGACTACATCTGGAGTGAGTGTTCTATATCCAACCTGTAGCCACCTTTGTACCAAATGTGTCACGAGCTGTTGTACCAACAATTTTGACTACACAACCAATAGTCAAAATCCCTCCTCCGGGACAATAGGCATGTTTATTGTACCCTTAGATAGAGAATGCAAGTTTTCTGTTGAGATTTTTTTTTTTAAATATTCTCTAGTAGAGAAAGGTAACTTATTTTATCAAAATTACATTTTATTTTCTTCAAGAAATTGAATGTTTACTTTCATATAGTATATTAGTATGGTACATAACATGCATTAAGATATTGATGCCTGAATAAATTTGAAATTTTCCAAATTAAATAATCAAAACATGCATTTGATTTTGAGGAATATTTGATCTATAATATCTCAGCCTATGAAATTTAAATTACAGAAGGACCAAAAGTTTGCAAATTTATTACACAAAAAATTACAAGAAGTTCTAAAAATGGTATCGTAAAATTTTAAATAAAATATTCAAGGTGATCATACTTGATCTCTTTATGATACTTTATAGTGAGGATATTATGATGTTTTCAAGGTAATCATCTCTCCTCAGTCACACATGACTTCAACAGATATTTTTAGGTAAATATTGCTACAGAAGGCCAGCCAAAGACCTCCTTTACAACCAAATGGGGATCCTATAGCTACTCTATCATGTCATTTTGGCTAAACCAACACATCTTCTGTTTTAAGTAGGATCATGTTAGACATATTCAAATATTTCATTCACATGTTCCTAGAAATTTAGTTAGATAACTAGCTTGTGTAGAGGTTCATCTCTCGCCATGTCAACTCTCTGACAAGTGTTATAATGTTGTCATGACTTTGGTGTTTTTCTCAATTCATAGAATTTATTTCTACTCTCTCCTTTTGGTAATTTACTAGGACATGAAATATTAGGTGCAGGACTTTTCATCGGTATAGATAAGATAAATTTACTACTGCTTTTCTACCACCCATTGATAGTTCAAGTATAAAAAATTTATAGGAGACACAAGGTACCAGTATCATGCAATCTAGTATGTTTTTACAAATTTATACACCCAAATCACCCAACCTTTGGAGGAACTACTGGTAAAATATGCTAAATTTGAATGGAAAAAATAATTTTATGAAAATTTTGATACGTTGAAGAAGAAAGTTGTAGAGGTGCCCATCTACCTAATACCTCAATGGGATAAGAATTTTCACATTCATATGGTTGCCTCCACCCTTGTTGTTAGTGCCATCCTATATTTGTTATGGCTTTCACTTAGCTTTTAGGTCATTTTGGATAGAACTGAAATCAACAAATGATGGCTTGAAATTACATTTTAGGTCACTTTTTTAGTTTGTGGCATAAAAACGGAGGGTTAAACTTGCCATCAAATCTTCTCTACTATCGTAATTCATAACAGTGTAAGGGGACATTTTAGCACTACTAATTTTGTTTATTCTTCACTTGAAATTTGCAAGCTTGCCTCCAAAGTCCCAAGCCTTATATATGACCTTCCAACAAAGCAACTGCCAATATACGCACATCTTCCAAGCATTCTTATTTGGGACAATTTTTATTTTGTTTGAGTAAAAAAAAATTTCCCCTTTTTTTGAATTGTTGTTCCTAAAGCTTTTTCGGTGTTTCTTTTTCAGATTCAATATTTTTCTTAGGCTAGATCAACATCTCTTTCCTAATCACTGGCAGGATACTCTAGCTGAATTATTATTTCTCATCTCTGTATATGGATGAACAAAGGTCTTTCGATGTGTCAATGGTAAGAACAAAATTACTTGAGGTCGCATCAAGGTTAAAATTAGAAAATTTTCTTTTCCATTCCAAAGATGAATCTTACAACTCTGGTGAAAGGTCTTCTTTAACATATTCTAATTTAGCCAAAATAATATCAAGACTATTGGAAGTAAGAAAATTATTCATGTCATAAATATCAAAAATATTTCCTTGGTTGAAAGTGTCATCATTCATGAGGAAAGAAAACATAATCTTCTTTTCAATCAAATATATTATTGTGTTCAAAATGTTCTCAATATATAACATGCTGAACAAAGCTCTTCATTCGCTCCAATGTTACATTTCTCATAAGGATAGCCTCAAAAATGATGTTTCTGAAGTTTATAAAACTAAACCAATATTTTATGTTATTTAAAATTTTAAATCGCGTGAGAGAGGGTGTGGGATAATATGGAATGGAACCATAATATTGCTATCTTTCCATCCATATGAAGCATGAAATATTTTTCTTTATTAGGGGATGAATATATTTAGTTTTTTATAGAAATTAGACCTAGGTTTGTGATCCACTGAAGATTACATGATTCTTTTAGGCCATTTCCTTGGGCAACAATTTTATAGGATGATATTTTTCCAAAGGGAGAATTTACTAGTTACCATCTTCTGAATCATCTTGACCCTGAGAACTTTGTTTAGCCAGTTATGTTTTTCAACGTCAAATATCCCACACAATACGAGTTTCCATATTCCCTACTAATTGACAAAGGCAAATTACACAGTGTCTCCATTACCACCATTCCAAAAGAAGCAGCTGATGATTTTCTCTAATTTGTCCAAAACCACACTATGTGCAAAATTTGAAAATCAATAATAAATTGGTGAGGCAGGGAGGACATACTTGGAAAGAATCATATCATTGTTTATTAAGAAGTAATTATACAATGAATCAGGTATGTTAGAGAGCATAAACATTGATGGTATAAAGTACACATCAAGGAAATGAGTACTTAATGTTATCCAATTATTCTAGCAACAAGATGAAAACTTTACAAGAGTAAGGGACATGATCCAAATAAATGATGGAAAAACTTGGATGCAAACATTCTGCAAAAAAATACCCAACTACTTGTGATAATTGAATTGGCCTCCATATTCTGTATCATGGCTTTGACATTATGTGTTTGTAACTTTTTTTTATATGTTCAAGGCATCAAGCCCTAATTTAATTTGTTACTCCTTTTATATATTCTTTCTATGTACCTTTCCTCGAGATTATCTTCATTGATGCACATTGCTTTCTGTCAAACTACTTTAATAGTCAATTATGTTTCTTTTGTTGTCATAATATTACAAAAATATTGTAATGTATATATTGGGAAATTGGAAAAATAAGAGCCTTAGAGGTACTCTTACAAAGTAGGAGAATCTAATTGGTTTAGAAGATAAACATTTGTTATGTATCTTTCTTTCAATATTTCTTGAGTAATAATATTGGTTGCAAAAATTATTGCACTCTGCAGGTAGGTTATAGCTATAGATGAGCCTTTCATAAGACATATAATGATGCATATAAGTATTACCCTTCTTATTCTTCAAAATATTCAGCATGCTCTCAACAAGGTAGGTTTAGGAGACCATATCAGAGCGACTGTGCCCCTCAATGCAGATGTGTTAAAATCCCCGGAATCCAACTCTCTACCATCAACTTCGGATTTTAGGCCAGAATTTTGTGATATCATGATACCGATTATTTAGTTTCCAAATGAAAATGAAGCACATTTTACGGTCAATATATACCCATTTCTGAGTTTATATGATAACTCGTATTCCCCTTTGTAATTTTCCTTCTTTTATTGTACTAACCAATTAGTAAATTTGGAGACAATGGAATATTACAATGTGTTTGATGCAAATCTTGATACTTTGATTTGGGCTCTCAAGAAAGAAGGCTTCCCTAATATTCCCATTATTGTGGGAGAAGTGGGTTGGTCCATTGATGGTGATAAAAATGTGAATCTCATGTATGCACAAATTTTCAGTCAAACCCTTATAAAATAAGTGATGAGTGGTAAGGGAACTCCAATTCAGAGTGGAGCTATCGAAGTATATTTATTTAGCCTTCTTGATGAAGGTACTAAGATCATAACACCCGGTAACTTGAAATCCATTGGGAATTTTCCAATATGATGGAAAACCCAAATATCCACTTGATATTTCAAGTCTAAGTTAGTATAATATGGAATTTATTAGTGCAAGTGGTGTGAAATTTATGACTAAAATGTGGTGTGTCATCAATCCAGAAGCTCGAGACCTGAATCTGGTGTGTCTTCAATCCATAAGCTCTAGAATTTAAATCAAATATAGAAGTTTACCTTGGTTTTATTACATCACATGCCCAAAGCAGAGCATCATTTTTAGTGGCAAGCTTCTCCACAGAGAAAAGAGAGTCAACTCCAACATTTGCATTCACAACAAAATTAACAGCTTCCTCTTCCATCAGAACAACACATCATTGGAAAACATCAAGTTTATTTTTTTCCATATTATGAACACCATACATCATCATACCTCCAATTAGATAAACAAATTCACAAACGGTGACATATTTCCCAACTTTATTAAGTTGATCAACAACATCCAAACGAGCTGGAGCATTGGCCAATATAGGATCTTTCTTCGTGCACACAATGACCAATCCATATCAAGTACTAATTCACCACATCATAAAAAACCGACAATTTATTTTCAAAATTATAAGCATCATAAGAATGGAATTAAGAATTATAAATGAAATACACATATCGTGTCCTCTTCTCAGGTGGACGTGGAACCATCCAACTTTCTTCAAAATCTTTATCAATTATGGCACATTTAATATTTTTAATAGAACTTAGATTTTCAATGATTCCTAGTACACATGCACCTTCAAAAGGGCTAGGGCATACAAGTTTAATGAATTCAGGAATATTATTTTTTCCAACATGCGGTCAAATGCTTCTTGCCAATGACCTTGGTGTACTAATTCATTCCACTCCTGTATTTTTATTGCAAAGAGGACATCTACTATTATACTGCATGGAGGAAAAGGTTTCACATGCTTATAATACATACAAGTGTACAATATAGCAATATGCATAAGAAAATTTAGGTGTCATGTCAAGAGAAAGGACTAAGTAACCACATTTTCACTCCTCCAATGGCATGATTATGGATTTAAAACATAAACTTCATAGAAAATGTACCTAGCTATGAAATGGGATATAAATGCAAAGGATGAAATGTATCATGGGAATAAAATGTCTCGTATAGACCCTGTTTCGATCACAAAGGCCTTTGACCAGGAAATTGATGGTTACAAAACGCCCTCATTTTTAATATTAATAAAAAGCAATGTGAAACACTCAAAGTAGAGCACTCGCCCTTTCATTCCTTTCAAAACTTCAATAACAAGGAATTGGACAGGCTTGTTTGGCATGCTTTTTCCATTTTTCCTATGATTACGACTTTCTGCAACAAATTTACCAAGGGACACTCTGGCGCAGTTAGAAGAGTCGAGGGGATTTTGAAGGAAAGGTTATGAGAGCTTTGCGGTATTGATGTTGTTTTTGATGTTTTTCTGAATTGTTTTTTAATTCTAAAGGAGAGAATGGATATTTTCCCTTGATAAAAACCTTTGAGAAAAGCCCAGTAATTTGTATTATATTGTTTCATGTCTCATTTTATATGTTTTCTTATCAATTTTGTAGTGATTTAGAGATCATTTGTTTCTACTCTAGAAATTTTCACCAAGGCCTTATAACTTTATATATTTTCACATTTTTACTAAATTATTGTTTGATTTATTGTACTTGAACTCATTGTACTTCTAGAAAACTAAGATATTTATATTGGTGGCCTGGTGTTTACGTGTGACTTTTGTCTACATGGAGAGATACTTCAAGGAAAAATTAATGCATATAATTCTCGTTAATATGAAATAAAATATAGGAAGGTTGTTTATAGATTCTATGTTTATTTAATAACATTGGCTTCCGAATTACATTTTTATGAACTAATGATTGAATTTTTCTTGGATATCATGATGAATGTTTAAAATGGATAAGTTGAAATGATCAGGCATATAAAACATTTTAAATTTATAAAATCCCTACCAATGTTTGTGTTCATGAGGCTGTGGAGGACTGAGGCTCAAATGTTTTTTTCGAATCATCCATAACAACTAAAATGGTTGATAGCATGCAGTTATTACTTAAGTGCATTAAGGTGATGGAAAATATTACTTTCTTAAGCGAGAATAATTAGGTAAAACTTTTATAATGAGTGTGGTGTAATGAGATTTTCTTATTAAAATGGAGCCATTGTATTCAATTGAAGTTAATAGCTTAAGTAAGGATTCAAGAACTAGTGTAATTCAAGCCAATTTACTTATTCTATATGATAGTTTATGTTCTTTTTTATTAACATAAACACTTGTTGCAGATGAAGTTAAAGTTAAAATGTGAAGGAATATAACTCTCCGTTATTTCCCTTGTGATTGAGGTAATCAAGAGTCTCGATTATCTCTATTAAGTGGGGATTTTATGTGCACTTATTTTGTGAATAGCGTCAATATATAAAATGTCCTGAAAAGTTTTCTTATATGAGTAATTCTTCTATTTTGAATACTTCAACCTTGTATTTAAATATTTTATTTTTCTCAAATTTTTTTCATGAAAGCTTCTTAAGACATTGAGAGTGATTGATTTTGTTAGGATTGATTTTGAGGCAAAACTCAAAGGGTTGAAATTTTGGGAGACGTGAAAAGGTTGCATGAAGTTGGAGCCCTTGATGAACATCTACAACCTATTACTAAATAATATTTAGAAGAGGAATAGATAATAAATTTATAAGGGAAACATAGTACAATTGCAAGTATAGTTTTACTCAAGCATCACATTAAAAAAATTTCCATTTTACTTGTGATGCATCAGACACATGAATATTCCATTAGAATATCATTGTAGATTAATATTAGTGTGAAATGAGATTATTATTTGCAACTAGTATTGTAAGATAATGCTAATGTAATCAAATTGTGATGCCTCCCGCAAAGCTTCAAACGAATTGAATGGCACTATATATATTCACCAAAATTATCCAAATTAGAAAAATCCAAAACAAGATTGTAACCAATGGCTTCATCATCCATATTTTCTTCCTCTAAGCCACTTAGAACTATTAGTTTATAATTCTTTTGAAGTTCAAAACAAACATGCTTGGAAATATTTTTTGAAAAGGAGAGTCAAAACCTGACATTTATTTGTTAAAAAGTTGAGGTTGATACTTGGATCTTCCACATCTCTATTTTTATCAATCACACTATGGTTTTTAGATAGCACACATTTTAATAAGCTCATTTTACTTCTCTAATATGCAATTATTCCTCCCTGTAGTATCTACTTTCTGATTATATGCCCCAATGTCTCCATAGTGTATATCATGTCCATGGACCCTATCATAACTGTTGTGAAACCAGCTCCATGGGGCTACAATGTAATCCTAGCTGACCTAAAAATAATAATTTAAGGGTGCAATAATAACAACATGGGGGTTACAGGGGTACAAAAATAACAATAAGGGGGTTACACTAACAACAATAAGGGCCTACACTATCAATATAAGGACTTAATATGCCCCTCTCCTTCAAACAAGTGTTGTCCTTAATGCTTGATTACTTCTTGATGCTTTTGTACAAAATTATCAACCTCCCATGTGGAATATTCTATAGGAAAGTTCTTCCACATGCCGAGATACTCTAAAATTGATCGTACTTGTTGAGTTCTTGTTTCTGTGACTGCTTTAGAAATTCTTTCGATATGATGTTGATCTTCCTGTTGTTTCATTAGATTTTGCACCAAAGTTAGGTTATCCTTTAAGAGTTGGAGAACTTGTTGTTGATGCTCCATGTGATCTTCCACTAATTTATCATCCATATTAACTATTATTTGATCCTTCAAACCATCCAAATTAGCCTCCATTTCTGCTTTTAAACTATCTTTTTCATCTTTGGTTGCTCTTCATAAGATCGAAATTTGTTGCACTTGATACTGTAATTTTGATATCTCATACTACAATTCTTCCTCTTCATGCATCATAGCATAGATTTTTAAGGGCTTAATGGGTATGGAATTATTTTTTGGAGGCATTATAGAACCCAATACTGATACAAATTCTAAAATATGCCCTTGGAATCACTTCAAAATTCTTTTTCAAACAAACATTATGCAATTTTAAAAACCAAATACACACCTTTTTCTTGCTTTTGAGAAGCTGTATATTGAAACTAAATTATCTCTCTGATTATGGATCTTCAATATCTAAAATTTGGCCCTAAGGTAGCACTCTCAATCCTCTTTCGAATGCCACAGGTCTGACCTTATGTGGATTCTTGAAGGTAAAGTTATATCCAATCTCCCACAATGACCTAATTATGGACTGGTTGAGTAGAGTTAACTTGTACGACTTGCCATGTGTCACTTTTTGCTCCTTTGGCTCTGAAATTTATAGAAAGGAAACTAAATTCCGTGTAATGATAGCCACATTTTACATAATTCCAATCCGATGCTTAGAATGAGAGTTATGAATATGTTCCCACGATCACCTCTTTGAGATGAAATTCGGGAGCCTGAAAAAAGACCTAACTTCCACAGACCACATCTCTGAAAATATTGCAAACCAAGATCTGAAATTTTGCGAATATTTTCCTCAGGATTTGGGCTTCATACTCTACAAATTTCAACTTCTGAACCTTCATATAAAAAAATTTATAGCGAAAATTCCATGATGACCTATTTAGGTTAAATTCAGGAGCCTGCAAAATGACCTACATTCCACAGATTATATATCTGAAAGTTTTGTGAACCAAGATCTAAAACTTTGCAACGAAGTTCCTCAGGAATTTGGCTTTCCACACTAAAAATTTCAGCTTCTGAACCTTTGTAGAAAAAAATTTATAGCCAAAATTCCACGATGACCTATTTGGAGAAGTGAAACCATAGAACCCAAAGCTTTGATACCAAATGTTATGAAACTAGCTCCAAAAATAGAAGAAAAGAGATATCAATTCCTTAGAAATATGCCACTTCAAGAGGGAAACCTCCAATACATTCATGAATGAACAATTCTTGAATGATACAAATTAAAAAACATCCTTTCTATATATAGGAATCCATGGGGCCACAATGTAATCCTAGCCGACCTAACAATAATAATTTAAGGGCACAATAATAACAATATGGGGGTTACAGGGGTACAATAATAACAATAAAGGGGTTACACTAACAACAATAAGGGCCTACACTATTAATATAGGGACTTAACAATAACCATGCCTCGAAACATTTTTTTCATGTTTGTATAGGCACTGACTTCCTATTGGTTTTCATGTCCAACTAGAATTTGATCCTACATAAGTGTAAGCACTTTTGTGTGTAAATGCAAACAAAGTTATTTTTTATTGTTATTCAAACTAACAACTACGGAGGAGCAATAAGAATCAACAACATCTATGATTTGAACCTAAATAGTCTTATTATCTATTATTATTTCCCTAATCAGAATGATCAGTAGACGTTCCTCATGGATTATTTATCTCATTATATCTATTAGTAAAATACACAAAATTTATACCTACATGTGAACCTTTGGAATCAAATATATTATTGTTATAATTTAAATTATCCATATCTCTTACAGCCCAAAATTCCATTTTCTTTGGATAATTTTATCTATAACCTCAAAATCAACCCTATTATAAGTTGATGGACCATTATTTCCTCTTGATTCTTGACAGAGTATGATGGAATGAAACTGGGTGAGGACCAGATCCTAGTTTACCATGTCAGAACCTAGGTCCATTAAGATGATGAATTTGGTTTTAAGATATCCACCATACAAACTAGGACCACCCATACTTAATTGTTGCCATATATCTTTCATCATCAAGGCTAACATACTAAGGAAATGTAACCCATGGAGGCCCATGGTAGTCATTGCAATGCAATTTATTAGAATGTGTGCCATGTCCACAAGTTTTAATATTTAATCTTTGCATCCAATGTGGCCATTTTCCATTATGAGATTTATCGCATATGAAAATGGCATCATTCACATAATTTTGAAGTTTGCAAAGGTCATCATAATTTTTTTCATTTACAAGTCCCCTCACATTTTTTGGTTCCTAAAGATTGAGCACTTTCATAACAAAAACAAGCAAAGTCAAGCAACAATAAAAATGGTCACTAGTCTCTTTTCATCTGTTGATATTAGAATGAAGTTTTATTAGAGGCATTGATTGTTCTTTTATTTTGGTTAGAAAATGGTTTGTTCTTGGTTTTATGTGACTTTAAATTTATCATATGTATCATGTTGAGAAATGTGAAATAATAACGTGTGACATTTATCTTGCAGAAATTGATGTTGAATGAAAGGATCATAGTTTAACCAAGCTACAGTTCACTTTGGTAAAGGAGGAGGAACATCTTAAAAAATTTCCTAAGAATAAACCAGATACAGAGTTTGAACATAAGTAATGTATGGATTTTTATTTTGCAGGTATGTTCTTTTTTCTACCCAAGATATCACAACAAGAAAAATATTGATATTGTAGAAATGGTTTAAGGACCTCATTGAGGTCTATTTTTTTAGATGTCCTACTTGATTGATACCTTCTCATATGAAAGGAAGGATTTAAATATGAATTAATATTTTCTTGAAACAAATTAGATTCAAATTTATAGATATAAAATATTAAAAAAAATCAATGCCTTTGTTTGATTGTTACTTGATTATATTTTGGGCAGGTTATAGGAAATGTGATTGGAAAAATGACAAGGATACAATGTAGAGCATGTCTTGGATATGATTAATTTGTTTTTAGAGATCCTCGAGGCACCTAAGCCATAAAATCTGCAAATGTTTCTAGTAGGTATTCCTATGTTTTTTAATGTTGTGATTATTTCACCTCATGGTTATTTTGGGCAAGAAAATATTTTAGGAATGTCAGACAAGAGATCAATGGAAAAGTAAAGACATTTTTATAATTTAAATGTGCATTCCATGATATCCTCTCTTTATTATTTGATTGTATTTTGAATGTTTCTTTTGATTTTGTTTTGTATTTTAACTATGAAATTGAAAATACTCGGTATCATGTCCATTTAAACAACAACAAAAGCTTGAAGATGAAATTAGTATTACATGATATTGATTGGAATCCTTATAACTATTTTGGGTTAAAATATTTTCATTTCTATGATAAAAGTTTACTTTCATGTTTTTATTTGAGTAAATTTTGTTTATATACTTGACCAATTTCATGTGTTAGAAAATGAGTGTTAGAAAATGAAATTTTGTTTTTGAATAAGAGGACATAAATTAAACATCACAGATCAAATTATTTGTTTTCACAAGTTATCTAATTTGACGTGATTGTGCCTAAGCTTTCTTTAAAGGTTGAATACTAAGTTACTAAGGTGTTATTTTCTATGGTGACATTTTATTTTCTTTCTTTATATAGGTCATTTGGGCACATAGTGGCCACCATTTCTCAACTGAAGAAAACTTGTTCGAGTTTCTTGCTTATATGGGGAAAAATGGTTTTGACATTGCTGATGTTGAGGTATATGTCGTATAAATTCCTTATAGTCGACTTTATTTTATATTCTAGTGTTCATTTTATTTCATGTCCCTACACTTTACATTGTATCTTCTTCTGTTTTGAAAAGGGTGTTGGGAAAAATACTGAGAGGGGGGGTGAATCAGTATTTAGGACTTACTCAAAATTTTACTTTTTCATTCTCTAAAAACCCATACGCTACTTTGCTGAAGCCAACTAGCATATACATGCCGATATCCTTCATAAAACTCGCATATATACAGAGATCTTATTATGCCATTAATTCTTTACTTAGATCTATGCAAAATTCATTCTTCTGATGATTAGATAACAGTAAGCATGTGCAATAATAATAGAATAAACCATCACACATAAGCATCACACAAGAACACTGGGATTTAAGGTGGAAACCCAAGTCGGGAGAAAACCACCGCTGCCGTCGTCTCAGTCTTCAATATTTATTATAAGGAAAACATCTTACAACAATGTACTGGCGCAGACTCATACCAGTATGCAGGCACGCACCTGCAGAAGGCTACAACCTTCTCTCGTTTACCAGCCTCTCCTGGAAGGGAGCTACAACCCCCTACTCTCGTTTACCAGCCTTTCCTGGAAGGGACCTACTACCCCCTGCTCTCGTTTACCAGTTATCACTAGAAGGGAGCTACTACCCCCTTACTGAAGGCTTCGACCCTCAGCACCACTGCAGACCACGTTTCATCAATTTTCAAACTGGATCAAACAGCTTCAACACAACCCTTCACATATCAACCAACATGCGTTGCTTATTGCTTCCAACAGAACAGTGAAAACATTGTAACCAGAATATCAAAGATAACCCAGACTTCAGGATAAATATCAAGAAACACTTTCAACCTTGAGCAACCATCAGTTCAGATATCATAAGCACTTTTATTTAATCAGACCCATGTATACACAGGCTTTTCATGAAATGAACCCACGTATACATATGTGCATTTTACAGAAAAACCCTAACTGCCCATACGCGCTTTTATCTAATCAGATCCACGTATACACACACTTTTCATGACACGAACCTGTGTATGGATCTATCAAAGATAAACTTTGTAGAACATACCAGATGAAATTACCCAGATTTCTTCAATTTCTTCAACAGATTTGTGCCAGATCTTCATCACTTCTTTTCAGATCATCCTAGAGATTCACCATTTTCAGATCTAGAGATTTTGAACCTTCATCATATTCATAGGCGCATCATAGATTCGGTTCTATCAATTAAGAACAGAGTTCAACCATGCCGATATACTTCAGAGTGAAGTATTCATTAAAGCCCAGATCCTTGCACTCCCTTTGCATAATGATCTTCTTCTCCTTACGTAGGTTTAGCATTTATCAATACCATGAGCGAAAACCACACTTCTTCCGATGGTATTCCTGGATAGGATCAAATAGATAATCAAGTTCTCAATACAATGGGTCAATACCATGGTAACACCCCTTGGTATTCTAAATTTGGAGCACAAAATGGCATACGTGACTTGGCACGTACTTTTTCGCGTCCATACGCTACTTCGCCTTAACAAACCCGCGTATGCTTTGTGACATACCTTGTTTATCATTTTTCTGTCACTTCCTTTCTTCTGTTCCTTCTGAGCTTATCTATAGATACATCATCCTTCCTTTTAACACACAGATACATCATCCTTACATATTTAACACATAGGTTGCTTATCATATGCAACTTATCAAGAACAACTTCATCAAATAGGTTTCCATCAAGGACAACACATTGCATCATATCGCCGACAGTCTTATTTCATCAAGTAGGTTGCCGTCAAGGACAACATATGCCAACAATCTCCCCCTTTGGACTTGGTGGCAACCATGACGGTGTTTGATCACCACAACAACAGATAGATACATTTATTATAGCCATTATGCAAACACCATGATATTCTCCCCCTATTCAAACACCATGCTACTCTCCCCCTTTGAAATCAAGGGCAAAGGGCGGATCAAAGCCAAGATAATGTTTTTCTCCTCATGTAGAAAGAAGAGCTCTGATGTGCATTAAAGTTACCATGCTTCCTCTGAGTTCATGCTGAGTCTTCAGCATAAAATTCAATGAAGTACATGACTCTATGACCTTTCCTATCACCAAGGACTCATAATTACATCAATGATCCAACCAAGTGGATTTAAATATCTAACACAAGTACCCATCCAAGTGGGTTTACATATTTTGACTCAACTACCCAACCAAGTGGGTTTACAAATTTGAACAAGCCCTTTACAAGACTGAATATTACAATTTACATCATAGGTCTCAACATGACCTTTTTATCAAATTACAAATGTGAATTTTTATTACCAATACCAGAAAGACCTCAAGAGAGAGATAATATTTTAGAACCATCATAATGCCAACAATGCATTATAATCAGCAAGGCTAATGCTCCCCCTGAAAATGTGCATCCACGCATCCTTTCCATATGATTAAGGCTCCTCCTTAGATTTTGCAACCTGAATACTTTCAATAGCAAGTCATCAGCAAAAATCTCTGCATGATCTGTCGATATCTCTGAATCATAAGACTTCCACCTTATTCATGGGTGAAAGCAAGGAATACTCTTCAGCAAAAAGCAAACAGGGCTCATCCATAAACTCATCATAATAAATCATGTATCATTTCATCGTCATTTAGAGATAATACATAAGAAAATATAATTTCAATAATGCAATCATTAATAGTCAGACTGATGCTCCCCCTGAACCTGTGTTCCTGATCTTCAGCTGTCTGAGAGTTTGGAGTTTTTCACTTTTTACCTTTGTATCTCCTTCATAGCTTAGAATTATTTTGTCCCATATTTCTTTTGCTGAATTTAGCTGCATCACTTTAGCAAATTCTGGTTCAGACATGCTTCCTAATAATACATTGACAGCTTTGGCATTGATTTCATATTTCTTCCTTTCTGCTGCATCAGTAGGAATACATGCTGGATACTGATAACCTCCTTCCACGATTGCCCATACTTCTGCACCAAGACTTTGCAGATATGCTTTTTTTCGTATCTTCTAGAATAACAGATTATTTCCATTGAATAGAGGTGGCCTTATAGACATTACCCCTTCATGACTTTCCATTTTGACGGATCTCCTTCAAGCGATCAAGCTTTTGCAGAAGGACTTGCTCCGATACCAATTGTTGGGAAAAATACTGAGAGTGGGGGTGAATCAGTATTTAGGACTTACTCGAACTTTTACTTTTTCATTCTCTAAGAACCCATACGCTACTTTTCTGAAGCCAACTAGCATATACACATGGATATCCTTCATAAAACTCGCGCATTTACAGAGATCTTATTATGCCATTAATTCTTTACATAGATCTATGCAACATTCATTCTTCTGATGATTAGATAACAGTAAGCATGTGAATTTATAACAGAATAAACCATCACACATAAGCATTACACAAGAACACCAGGATTTAAGGTGGAAACCCAAGTCCAGAGAAAACCACCGCTGCCGTCGTCTTAGTCTTTAATATTTATTATAAAGAAAACATCTTACAACAATGTACTGGCGCAGACTCATACCAGTATGCAGGCACCCACCTGCAGAAGGCTACAACCTTCTCTTGTTTACCAGCCTCTCCTAGAAGGGAGCTACAACCCCCTGCTCTCGTTTACCAGCCTTTCCTGGAAGGGAGCCACTACCCCCTACTCTCGTTTACCAGTTATCACTGGAAGGGAGCTACTACCCCTTTACTAAAGGCTTCGACCCTCAGCACCACTGCAGACCACATTTCATTAATTTTCAAACTGGATCAAACAGCTTCAACACAACCCTTCACATATCAACAAACATACGTTGCTTATTGCTTCCAACAAAACAGTGAAAACACTGTAACCAGAATATCAAAGATAACCCAGACTTTAGGATAAATATGAAGAAACACTTTCAACCTTGAGCAACCATCAGTTTAGATATCATACACGCTTTTATTTAATCAGACCCGCGTATACACATGCTTTTCATGAAATGAACCCGCGTATACATCTGTGCATTTTACAGAAAAACACTAACTGCCCATATGCGCTTTTATCTAATCAGATCCGCGTATACACACGCTTTTCACGACATGAACCTGCGTATGGATCTATAAAAGATAAACTTTCTAGAATAGACCATATCTATGAACTTACCCATATTTCTTCAATTTCTTCAACAGATTTGTGCCAGATCTTCATCACTTCTTTTCAGATCATCCTAGAGATTCACCATTTTCAGATCTAGAGATTTTGAACCTTCATCATATTCATAGGTGCATCATAGATTCAGATCTATCAATTAAGAACAGAGTTCAACCATGCCGATATACATCAGAGTGAAGTATTCATTAAAGCCCAGATCCTTGCACTCCCTTTGCACAATGATCTTCTTCTCCTTATATAGGTTTAGCCTTTATCAATACCATGAGCCAAAACCACACTTCTTCCGATGGTATTCCTGGACGGGGTCAAATAGATAATCAAGCGCTCAATACAATGGGTCAATACCATGGTAACACCCCTTGGTATTCTAAATTCAGAGCGCAAAAGAGCATACGCGACTTGGCATGTACTTTTCCATGTGCATACGGTACTTCGCCTTAACAAACCTGTGTATGCTTTGTGACATACCTTGTTTATCATTTTTCTCTCACTTCCTTTCTTCTGTTCCTTCTGAGCTGATCTGTAGATACATCATCCTTCCTTTTAGCACACAGATACATCATCCTTACATATTTAACACATAGGTTGCTTATCATAGGCAACTTATCAAGAACAACTTCATCAAATAGGTTGCCATCAAGGACAAAAGATTGCATCATATCACCGATAGTCTTATTTCATCAAGTAGGTTGCCATCAAGGACAACATATGCCAACAAAGGGAACTTAGTATTGATGGTAAGAAGCAACAATTGAAGAAATAGGAGAGAAATAACACTAAAGTGACACATGCAAAGAGATAGAGAGAGAGAGAGAGAGAGAGAGAGAGAGAGAGAGAGAAGAGAACCAGTGTAGTGATACCCTTAAATATGATATCTCGCATAAGATACACACATAGAGATAGATGGTCAAGTATTCAGAGTTGGCGAATTTACCTCCAATTCCTTGGCAACACAATGATAATGTTTTGAAGTGATGAAACATCATTTCATGTGTAAATTGTAGTCCAACCAATATTAAGCTATAAAATCATATTGTAATACTTTAACATTTCATATAATATAATATATATGGTTGAAACTATTTATAGTTGCACTTGATATGTTTAGTATTGTAATTAACATATGAAACTTTGTGTTTTCATATTAGATGGAAATACACATTGTATGAATTTTTTTAAATATAGTTTCAAAATCATACTAATTAATCTATGTTGATTAATAATGAACACATAAAATAAATCTAAAACTACTAAATTAGTAGTTTATATTGATTAATTATGAACGTATATAAAATGAGGATATGACTAAATTAGTTATTTATAATGATTGTTAATGAAAGTAAATGAAATGAATATAAACTACTAAATTAGTTTTTTATATAATGAATATGAAACTACCAAAAAAAGAATATATGACTACTGTAAAGATAAATGTTTCATTACAAATGACTACAAAATTTTGCATATATATGACTATTAGTAGCTAATTTACAGTATTTTATAACACAAATGAAATTTAGTCATATTTATTTGGTCATTGATTGGTTTCAAAAATGACTAAAATTTTCATATATGTGACTATTAGTAGCCAATTGACAATATGTTATAACACGACTAACATTTTGGTCATATTTATCTGGTCATTAATTGGGTTTTTCGGGTGATCATATAGTAATATATTTTGTTGTATATTTTGTCATTCGTTGTGATAATTAACGACAAAATTTATGACTAAATATACTACTAGATGATAAAATTGAGACAACCAATTAATGACTAAGCTAAAAACGACAAAAAGTTTGTCGTGTTATAAGATACTGTAAATTAGATACTACTAGTCACCCACTGAAAATTTGTTGTTTATATGAAATTTTATTCATCTTTTAGTAACTAGTTAGCCATTTTGTAATAGTGTATGGCTTCCAAGAGATATGTTTCATATGTTGTCAGAATGTTGCCCCATGGCCTAACGCTTACATCCTAACGCTTAGGCCTTATATTCCTCTATCAGGTTGGATATTTGTTATTTGTCTCTTTCTAAGTCCTATAGGATATCCCTTAGTAGTTTTAGCTATTGAAGTTGGGACCTTCGCTCATCTCTTTTTGGTTGGCTCTACCTTTGTTTCCTAGCACTTGTATCCTGGTCCATTCCTTTTGTGCACCAAAAGAGTTGCATTAGGGTGATAATATTGGGCTATTACTATCGAATATGCTACACCATCTCTCTTCATTCTGACGCTAAAATTTTGTTCACCATAACTATACCATCGGGGTAAATCTGTCATGGTAACTTCATTGGATGGGATCTATGTGTCATCTAACAAAAAACATTCTTGTTGATGCATTGTCGGCCACATATACCCTGAGATTTGCATAAAGGCTTCACCAACATTTCCATCGGTTTTTTCACTTATTCTAAATTTGGATATGTATCGATTCTCCTCCAAACCTATAAGTCTATAATAATTTGATTTTGAGTCGAGTAAATTTGACTAAGTCTATCCTTCAAACTAGGGGGCCATTTTCAGACTTCGACATACCACTAGAAAGACCTTTCAGAGATCTATCCATCAAGATGGGTTCCATATACATACTGTATGATATTATGCTCAATAATTGGTTCCAAAGACCCTACACCTTATAATTTCCTTTGCAACTCTTTCACGTTTCCTTTGCCTTTGCTTTTTTTGTATCACCCTTACCATTGGATTTACTAGTTCACAATTATTTTTCGTTTTTCTTTTCCATCAATGAAAACATATTTCCAATATGTTATTACTTCAACCTCCTATTTTTGGAAGGTTTAAACCTCATATTCCATCTGTGTGATGGATACAAAAGAAGTAGGTGTTTTCACCTCTCTTTTTTTGGAGAAAAATTTTCAAATTCAAAATTTGTAACCACCCCACCCTGCATTTACCAACTTTTGCAAGATCTCCAGGGTAAAAATGAGATGATAGTTACTATGAATGACCCAAAAACCAAGATATAGTTATGGAAGTGGGATCTAATATCTTTAAATTTTATTGCAACCTCCATGAACACCAAATTCCCCAAATGTCAAACAATATTTATAGATCAACTTTACCTGGATTGGAATTACCCTATTTAGTCACTTCACAAATTATATACATGCATGAATGTATGTGAATGCATATATAATTCTCAAGAATCACACACAACCCATCTCCCATGTGTCTACAATAATAATATCCCAATTCTAAGAGTGTGGCCAGAGACACAGATCCAGATTTTCAGGCAAGTATTGAAGTCACTGCCTAGATTTTCCCATAACTTTCCATAAATATATCATTCAGCTACTGGAACCTAGAAAATAATTTTCCTAGCTATAATCATACTTAAAATCAAAGACATAATATTCATTTATGAAAAAAAATTGTAAAAAGAGTACCTGTAGCTCATGAATGCATATTTTTTCATTGATTCAATAAGCTCATCGTAGAATCACCAATAATGTATGTTCCCTTGTATTACCAGGTGTAAAAACACAGATTAGTTGTATTCATATAATGTAACCAAGATCCCATAAAATGATGGAATGGATGCATAGAAAGAGCGCATAATAAAATAATAAATATACCATGCATGTAACCAAAATTAAGCTAGAAAGGAACCATGAAAAACTAGTCATAAAATCATACATAAAATCAGAATGTCTGCTCATTAATATCAATAAGAGTCAACAAATAATAATGTAAGAAAATTCCAACCAATTCATGGATTTACATGTACCACTCAACCATAGATTGGGTTGAACCAAATCTTTCTTTCAGCCAGTCAATCTTGGGCCTTATTCTAAGAATGAATGTGGGATCTCATGGGATAGACCAAAACATAAACAATAGGGAAACAGAAGGTTAAACCACCTCCACCATCAAGCCACCGTGACTTCACCTAACCAAGTACATAGATCACCAAACCAAAACAAGCTTAGATGCCTCCAAATTTCTATGCCATACCCAAAGGAATTTTCCTATCTCCACCTGCCTGTCGAGGCCTTCTTGGAGAAAACCATCTTAAACCCTAACGCATGGGATTTTTCATGACACCACCTAACTCAGATCAAAAATATTTTGGCAATCAAAATGTCAACGAAGAATGAATACTAGCACACCATGAATATGTAGGAAATGGAAAGGCGAGGTTGTAGCCACTATCCATCTTGGAAATCTCATGCCAGTGACAACAAAAAAACCATGAATACCAAATTCATGCATCATGCATTCAATTCCCATATGGAAAGCACACATGCAACCTATTACCTGCAAAATATTCCTGTTGTATATGCTCTTCCAATCTTCTTCTTGCACTCCATTTATTTTCCTTCTTTGTAATTTTCTTGCTTTCTTATTTCTAATTGATCTCTTATATTGTTGTAGTGCTCTCTGTCTCTCATTCTTCTCCAAAAATTCTAAGAGTGTATGCTAGAATGAATGTCCAAGTTTTTCCAAGAGAGGATGATCATGCTACAATACGACCAAGAGTGTATGAGAGTGTTGGAATGTTCCCTCTCTACTTTTGTTTTCTTTTTCTTCGATTTCCTTCATTTTCCTTTACATTCATATTCCTCTCTCTTCATCTTACTTTTCTTCAATTTTCCTTTATTTATTGAAACAATTAACATTCATTGTGTTTTTCCTCTATCCAATGCCAATTCCAATTTCCATAACCAATAATTTACCACAATTGATGCCCACTATAATGTTTTTCCCCTCCATTCAGATTGGAATACGTGTCCCATAAATTTGGTCTTATTTTTCCTTCTATAATCTCCTTACATTTACATGGAAAATTAAACTGGGGTTGTTACAAACCCCTCCCCCATTTTGGAACATTTTCCTCAAAATTATATTACAATTATGACCAAAAACCCATTGAAACTAATGAACATACTACTTATGGAGCTTTATAATATAACATAATGCAATATTTACTATGAAAAACTGTTGAAAACCATGAAAAACATACTTCTTATTGGAGCTTTGTAACAAAACTATGTGTAGTATTTATCGTGACAAACTAATAAAAGCCATGAAAAACATATTGGTTATTGGATATTTATAACATAGCTCATTCCAATATTTATAATACACATATGCATATACAGATATATACCAAACACATTTTCTTAACCAGAAAATAGGGAAGGATTAAATTCTTGCATTTGATTAACCATTTCCCATGTAGCTTCATCGGGCCCAAAGTGATTCCATTGCACTTTAACGTTCTCTATTGCTCAGTTCCAGGGCATGAGTTGTTTCTACTACAAAATTCATTTTTCCTCTCGCTACAACTCTCCCTCGTGTTACACTTGTAATAAAGACCAGACAATCACATGCTTATCATCATGTACATATATTTTAAGCAATGAAATATGGAAAAAATCATCTACTTTCATTGATTGAGACAATGCAAGTCTTCATGCCCCTGGTCTTATCCTCTAAAGGATCTTAAAAGACCCACAATACAAAGGTTCCAACTTGACACATGACCCAATCCTGAAGGAGCTTTTCTTGGACTTGATGGGAAATTAGACATGCTCTCCAACCTGAAACTCATTGAATTCTCTATGGTGATATGCATATATATTATACATATCTTGTTATTTCTTTGAAAAAAATTTAATAACCTACATGTCTCGCTCCATATCTTCCAAAATATCCAGTCCAATTAGCGCCATGTTCACTATATCACTCCAAATTGTAGGAGTATTAGAAATCCACCCATAAAGAGCCTCAAATGCACTCATATTCAAGGATTCCTGATACCCATTATTATAATAAAAATCCACCAGTGGAATATACCTCTCCCATTTCCTCTATGGATTCATGAAATACATCCTCGACAAATACTAAAGGATATTTCTAACCCTCTCTTTCTACCCATATTACTATGGATGATAAGTTGTACTAAAATCTAGTTTTATCCCCAATCCTAAAAAAAATTCCTTCCAAAAATTGGAAGTTAGCTTGACATCTCTGTTACACCATTTTTTGGTCATCTAACTTTTCATCATTAGATGGACCCAAGTGCACCATGTAAGACCAGTTTTACCCCAAGGAAAACTGCTTTCACTATGTTAATTAGGAAACCCCAAAAGGAATAATTAATTAAACCATAATTTAATTATTATTCCCAGTCATGTTTAACCCAAAAACAAAGAAATTAATGAGATAAACCCATAGTTATCTTATTATTTTCTAGGAATAATTATTTAAATAATATTCTTTGTTAAATATGACCAAATCAACCACCATTAATTAAATAAATCATTATTTATTTGATTATATCCCAACCACTTCCTTAAAAAGATAAATAAATCATTTATTTATTTATTCTTCACTAATCAAGGGATTTGACCCAAGTCAAACACCCTTCCCCTCCAACAAATAATAATAAAATATTCCATAGAGGTGGATCTAGATTTGATTAACATTATTTTAATCATGCACCAAGATCTAGAATGACCCAATATTTTGTTATAAATAGGAGGGTTTTCCCCATCATTCTTCACCTTTTGTTGCATATTAGATCACTTTGGATCTATACACTTGGTCTCATTTCTGCCATTTTGCTCCCATTGAGCTCTACCTTCTACATTGGGTTTTCTACATCTACAAGAGAGAGAAAGCTTAGATCTGAAGTGCCGAGGACTACAAAGAACCCATCCCATTGAGGAGATCTGGATACACCTTCTTGTTTCCTCCCAGGTGCCCTGTAATATAAAAATTCATTCAAAAATCGCGTTCTTGTCTTGTCTGTTGGATGCATGGAGCAAACTCTTTACTTTTCTGCTTAATTTCTTTCCATTTATAGATCTGTTGTTGCAGCACTTTAACTACTAATTGCAGATCTGAAGATGTTTTGCAGCCTATATTGTTGTTAGGGCTATTAGTTATGCGTAGCTAAAGTGGTTCTTTTTCGTACGCTTCGACAAAGAATTCATACTAACAATCTCTATCTGATATAATCTTCTTGGGAACTCCATGTAGCCTCACCATTTCCCTGATGAATATCTAATCCACTTATCTAGCTAAATTAGTAGAATTCACTGCAATGAAGTGAGATACCTTAATCAACTTTTCAACCACAACCATGATGGACACATGCCTCCTTGATTTCATAGGTAATATTATAACGTTGTCCATGGAAATGACCTCCCATTTCCATTTTAGAATCAGAATATGATGTAACAAACCAGTTGGATGCTCACATTCAGCTTTCACCTGTTAATAGTCGAAGCACTTATCAACAAACTTAGCCTCCTCTTTCTTAAAATTTAGCTAATATTAAACATTCTTAATACTTATCAAAGTATTTTGGTGCCATGGGTGGAATTAATATGAATTGACATGAAAATAACTCAAAAAAAGCTTCTTCAACTAAATAATATTTGACACATAAATTCTTATCCCAAATCTGACCAAGACATATGTTTTGAGGTGGTACTCCTCATTCTAGTCACCTTCACCTTACTACTACAATCTCTACTTCAACTGCTAGTACCTGTCATCCCACTGCCCTACTTGTAAGATCCACTCTTACAAATATTTCCAATAAGAGGCCATAGTTTAAATGTGATTCACTTGTACTCTCCTACTGAGAGCATTTGCAACCGTGTTCTCTTTGCTCTTTATGTACCTCACCTCAAAATCAAAATCACTGAGAATATCCAACCATCTAGATTCCCTTGCATTCAAATTAGGTTGGTCAAACAAGTACCTCATTCCACTATGATCACTCATCAAGATGAATATCTTGTCAAGAAGATAATATCTCCACATATTCAATGCATGAATGATAGTTTCTAGATCAAGATCATGAGTCACGCAATTTTTCTCATGTTCATTCAAATTCATTGATTCATAGAAAACCACATGCTAATCCTACATCAAGAATCCACCAAATCATTTCATACATGAATAGGTCCATAATAAAAACTCCTTATGAGGATCTACAATCTTCAAAACTGGAGCATTTGTAAGAAAATGCTTCAACTGATTAAATCTAGTTTCACACTCAGTTTTCCATTCAAGTGTCTTTCTTTTCCACTGCAAGGATGTGATAGGATATCCAATATTGAAAAAATCCTAATAAACCTCCTATAATAACCTGCTAGTCCCATTAATGATCTGACTTCATCCAAATTCCTTGGATCTAGCCACTCCATGATAGCCTTAGCCTTTCCATATGCATTATTATCCCTTACCTGGAAAGAACATGTCCCATGTAATGAATTTAAGACTGAAAGAAACTTCACTTACTAATATTGGCATAAAACTTATTCTCTCCCAACAACCTCAACACTATTTCTATGTTCTTTGCATGCTCTTCCTCATTATCTGAATATACAAATATATAATTAACATATATTATCACAAAATTATCGAGATAATGACACAACACATTGTTTATTAAACACTTAAAAGTGGATGGAGCATTGATAATACCGAAATTAATTGCCACAAACTCACAACACTCATACCTTGTATGGAATGTCATCTTCTAGATGTCTTCTTCTTTGATGTGCACCTCATGATATCCTGATCTGAGATCAATCTTTGAAAATAGTGTTCTGCATCTAGTTAATCAAACAAATCATCAATCCATAACAATGGATATTTTTTCTTGATAGTCATCTTGTTCAGCTTCCTGTAATCAATGCATAATCTAAGATTACTATCCTTATTCTTTACAAACAACATTGGTTCACCCTAAGGAGACACACTTGGTATTATGTACCCCTTATCAAACATCTCTTTAATCTATAACTTCAACTCCTACAACTCTGAAATGCTCATCTTCTATCATGCATTAGATCCTGGTGTTTCTCCTATTAACAACTTTATGGATAAATCCAACTCCCTGTGAGGTGGAAGCTCTAAAATATCTGCAGGAAACACATACTGAAAGTATTATAAGATATGATACTTCCTCAATAATTCATCATCCTCATTTTCATTCCCTTTATCATTCAAAACGTGGACCTCAAATAATACACATCCTTTTCTATTGTTACACTTAGCTTGCATAGTTGTAACCATTCTCACTCATGTGGAATTCTTCTTTCCCTACAAGACTCTCTTTCCTCCATCGTCATCCAAGCACTCAATGGCCTTCCAATAACAATATACCTTCCTTATTTGAATAAATAACCAATCCGTGCCCAAAAGTGTGCTATATGCACCTATCAGAAGCACATTTATGTGTGTTGTAGGAATTCCATTAAGCTCAAATGCATAAGATCTAACCCAGTGTTGAACTCTTCTCTTGGCCATTGTATCCAACTCCACCAACCAAGATTCTACATGCACTTCTTCATTCAAACAACATTTATTTTCTAGGTCAGTACTCACATAAATATAATTATATCTATGATCAATTAAAATGTAAACATCCTGATACAAGGTCTTCCTAATAGTTTTCCTACCTATTACCAAGTGTTGCATAGATCCAAGAAATGTTATGACCTACATCCATAACTATTTTCTCCTCCTGAGCACTGCATATCTATTGCCCGCTAGTCCATTTTAATGGAAAATCCTTCTTTTAACACAAATCCAACACTTCAATGGTTCCCTATGACTACATTTATTATGTTGCTCTCTAGGTTAAGACCCATATCATTTCGTAGCTACATTGAAATTTTTATCAGTAGCCACATTTTCCTTCTTACCTACATCCCGAGATCCTCCATGCTTCTTGGGCCATTTTCCTTTAGTATTTTCATTACCCTTCCAGACATGTTTGAACTTAGGCTTCCACTTAGACTTCTCATAACAATACTTAAACTACTTGATGGCTTTCTCCAATGATTAAGGCTCATCAAACTCAATCTAGTCTTTGAATTCTACTAGCAGTCCATTGATGCACCTTTTAATCTTTCCCTTCTCATCCTTGAAATGGGGAATATATCTCAAGAGTTACATAAATTTTGTTTTTTACTCTTCATTTGTCATGAAACCCACCCCAAACTCATATAATTCCTTGACCTTCCCATAATAGTACCTCTCATATAAGTACTTCTTCTTGAATATCTTTGGAACTAAACCCAAGTAATCTTCTCTTCTTGTATGCCTATGACATTCTTAACATCTTCCGACCAGATATCTAATTTTTCCATTGATACTGAAGGTAGTTATATTTGATTTCTTGTTATCTGGGTAATCATGCAATCTAAAAAAAATCTCATTCCTAGTAGCCATGCTTTTGCATCTTCTAATTTCTTCATTTCCACATCAAAATTATAAGTTCTAGATTTCTTGAACTCCTCTAGAAAATATTCAATCATCCTATGATGATGGCAGTGATGGAGGTGATGTCTCTTGGAAGAAACACTAGAATAAAATCCATATGTACTCAACGATATTCCACCTTTTATTCTGTCATAACGATCCATCCTATACCTTTTCTAACACCTTCTTCCATTCATCCCATTATTCTATTCCTCCTTCCTATCACCATGATTGATCCCCAACTATCCCTACTTTTACAAAATTCAGACGCTATGAATGATAACAGTGAGAGTATTTTCTTTAATTTTCCATATTTATTCCTCTTTTATATTTTCATCTACCTTCCTCTTTCCTTTGTCCTGCACCAGACCACTTCTTGATTTTGTTGCATCTTTTGTAATTGTTGTCGTCTACCGAACAACTTGAAAAGTCCCAGCCATATGAATCGGTTGATGAGTCCGGGAGGAGTTATAAGAATTCTTCCATGGTTCCTCCTCCGACCGCTGATATATCTCTGATCCAGGTGGATATTGGTGGCCACCCGCCTATTCCACTTGGGCCCCCATCATTGTCTCTTTCAGTTTTTCAGTTTCGGCATAACTTACTATTTTTGGCAGTTTTTCGGGTCCTGAACTTCCGGAGCCGTTTTGAGGCCCTAAACGACGTTTTTTGGGCATCGCGCCTCCAGAAAATATCATTCTGTTCCAGAATGATATTCGTGGCGAAAGTTGTATTCCTCGGATAGAGATTTCTAATGATGTATCATGTGCATCAAACGGAGATAGTATGCCAAAGTTACGTCCCTGGGAAGTTGAAACACCAATTTACCCAAACGGGGCCCATAGTTTTGGCGCTTCATCTCCTAGGGTTAGATTTTTGGATGTTTAGGGTTATCCAATGTTTCTCAATAATAAATAGGCCCTTGAGCCTCATTGTAACTCAGTTCAAAGGCCTATAGCTGCCACATCTCTTCTCAGAGATAGCTACCAGCGCCCTAGCTAGTTTTATTTCCATTCTGTCTGTAAGAAAATTTCAGTTCTTGATATTAATGAAATGAAGTGTTATTTCCACTGCATCTCTGTATTTATGGTTATATGTTTATTCTATTGCATTCCTGCATAAATCCGGATCTGTGGTATCAGAGGGGTCTGCTTTTTCTCGATCCTTCTTTGCATGTCCCCAACGAGGTCGGGGTATAAGGAGCTAGGGCTTGATCTGGTGGAACCTTTGCAAGATCAACCTCGCAAACCTCAACGGACGCCCATGGGGGACGAAAATAAAGATGAGGGAGCAAGAGATTCTATCAAAATATTGCTCGAGGAGGCCCTCAAAAAACAAAGGAACACGATGATGGATAACTTTGCTCAGATGATTCAACGGCTGCCCACCGACGGCACATCTGCATCCAGTAGCCACTCTGGAGGTGCGACTCCTTTTAAGGTACAAGTAAATTTTGATATTCCCATATTTGAGGGTCAAATAGACGCAGATGCCATAGATAGATGGTTGAATCTATTAGAAGGATATTTCTCAGTTCATGACTTTTCAGACCGGGAGAAGATTATTTTTGCACTCCTCAAAGCTACCCCCCATGTTAAGGACTAGTGGGAAACCTACTGTGAGAACAAGGACCAGACAGAACCCTCTATGTTCTCGGCCGTACCAACTTGGAATTCTTTCCGAGACGCCGTCAAGGAACAGTACTATCCCGTGGGGAGCTATGAGGACAAGCACATACAATGGACCACGCTGCGACAACAAAGGGATCAAGATGTGCACGAGCTGACGAATCTGTTCCATACCCTACGCACAAAGTTGGGTATCAAAGATTCAGAGAAACATTTGGTGCTAAAGTATCGCAGCTGTCTGCACAGATACATTCAGGAGGAAATGGAGTTCCTCGAAATCTCCTCGCTTGGTACGGCATACCGGTATGCTGCCAAGATTGAGCAGAAATTCAAACAGAAGAAGCGAGACTTTGGATCTGCGAATCAAAAGCAAGGAAAAGGTGCTTCCAAACCGCAGAACAAAGGACAGAGCATGGCGGCTAAAGAAAACCCGTCAAAGCCACAAGAAAAGAACAACACCGTAAAGCCAAAGAAGGACACGGGAAAGTGGTGTGAGTTCCATAAGAGCTCCACTCACAACACAAGTGAATGTCGGGCCAAGCAGTCGCTAGTGGCCGAGATGAGGGCTTCTGAGTCAGATGCATGTTCTGACTCCGAATCAGAACCTGAAAAGGGGAATGAAAAAGGGAAACAAATTATTGATCCGGAGCCCAATGCCACTGTTGCCACTACAAATATCCAGAAGGAGGAACCGAAAGATCCAGAGGAGGAGGAACGTCTCTTCCACTCCCAGATGTGGGTAAAGGGCTCCCTTGTATAGTTCATTGTCGACAATGGGATCCAAAAGAACCTCATTTCAGTAGAAGCTGTGAAGCGGTTGGGCTTGCCAACCACAGCTCACCCACATCCATACACCATCAGGTGGCTTCACCAAGGACGAGATCTCCGTGTTAGCCAGCAGTGCCGCCTTCCCTATAACATCAAGCCCTTCACGGATGAGGTATTATGTGACGTTGCTCCTATTGATGTTTCTGATGTATTATTAGGACAAACATACTTGTGGAAGCGTCATGCTGTGTATGAGTCTTGACCTCGTGTTGTTATTGTTAATTTGGGAAATACGTTGTACAGGATACCAGAGGTACCACCTCCTGCAGCTATCTCTCTGGTTACTACAAAACAATGCAGTAAGCTCATTTCCCAAACCAGGAAATTCATTTTCCTGATGATCCGCCCCCATGACAAGAAGAAGACTGTGACCACGACCTCCAAACAGGGCTCCTCTGCACGACAACAACAGATGGATAAGGTTGTGGAGGAGTACGGGGACATCTTCACCTCACCCACAGGGGTTCCTCTGCACTGTCAGGTTAAGCACCCGATTGATCTGACCCCAGGTGCGCCACTACCCAATGGACCAATCTATCGGCGCTCTGTTCTGGAGAATGATGAAATCAAGAGGCAGATTCAGGAGCTATTACAGAAAGGTCACATCATACCAAGTTCATCGCCCTGTGGGAGCCCGATCGTGTTGGTACAGAAGAAGGATGGGACGTGGAGACTTTGTATTGACTATCGGGCACTGAACAAGATCACTGTCTGGAATAGGTACCCAATACCACGGATTGATGACCTTCTGGACCAACTCAAAGGTGAAAAATATTTCAGCAAGATTGACCTGAAGTCTGGGTATCACCAGGTACCAATTGAACCCTCTAATGTGTGGAAGACTGCCTTCAAAGCCAACAAAGGCCTTTTTGAATGGCTATTCATGCCTTTCGGGTTGACGAATGGTCCCGAAACCTTCATGAGGATGATGGAAAACATCTTGCGGCCATTCACCAACTCATTTGTAGTGGTGTACTTGGATGACATTCTGATCTTCAGCAAGACTTGGGAAGAGCACCTTCACCACATCCGACAAGTCCTCCAAACATTGCGGCAACAAAAGTTGTGTGCCAATTTGGAGAAATGCACGTTTGGCATGACCCAGGTTCAATATCTGGGATACATTATTGATGAAAGGGGGGTGCATGTGTATCTAGCCAAGATCCAAGTCATTCGGGATTGGCCAGCCCCAACCACTATAACAGAGCTTCGCAGCTTTCTGGGTCTTGCTAATTTCTACCGTAGATTTGTGTTGGGATTCTCTCATATCACTTGGCCCTTGAGTCAAGTCACCAAAGGAGGAGCGAGAGCAAAATTCTTTTGGTCGGAACCTCAACAGAAGGCATTCAAAGAATTGAAAAATCGCCTCTGTTCTGCCCCAGTGCTCACCTTCCAGACTTGCAGCAGCCATTTGAGATCCAGATAGATGCCTCCAGGCTATGCTGTTGAGTTCTTTATATGAGGATCACGTGGCATATCACAGTGAGACATTTTCTGACACAGTTCGCAAGTATCCCACTTATGACAAGGAAATGTATTCCATTGTGCAAGCTTGTCGACAATGGAAGCATTAAATTTTGGGGAAGGAAGCAATCATCCACACAGACCACTGGCCCCTGTAGTTCATACAGACACAAGGGAAGTTGCAGAATGATCGCCATCAGAAGTGGTCCACATATCTACAACATTTTCATTTGAACATCAAGTACAAGAAGGGTAGCACCAATAATGTTGCAGACTGCCTCAACCGACCACCGATCGTGGCGCTCACCACCGTGCTCAACTCTTGTGGGCACGAGACTTCTGATTGGCCGCTTCTCTATGAGAGTGACCCAAAATTTGGCTACACTTACAAGGCACTCTTGGGGGGTGCGCAAGTTCCAAATTTTCACCTCCGAGATGCACTTTTATGTCACCTGGGACACCTTTGTGTTCCTTCAAGTGAGCGTGCCAAGATGATATGGGAAGCACACTACAGTCGAGTCGCTGGGCATTTTGGGGTCAAGAAAATAGTAGCAATACTACAGAAGTATTTCTATTGGCCGAACCTTCGAAAGGATGTCGAGAAGCACATCAGATCCTGCACTGCTTGTGCCATTGCCAAACTAACCATCAAGAAGCAAGGCCTATATACTCCACTACCTACCCCTAGTCGACCTTGGGAATCCATCTCCATGGATTACATGTCGGGCCTGCCTTCTACTAAGAATGAAAATGACTGTGTTTTCGTGGTCGTTGACAGATTCTCGAAGATGGCCATTATGGCGGCCTGTAAGAAGAATATCACAGCAGAAGCCACTGCTAAACTCTTCTTTGAACGAGTGTGGGTGCACTTTGGGATCCCACAGTCTATCATGTCAGATCGAGATAGCAGGTTCCTCAGCACATTTTGGTCCAGCCTCTGGTCAATGTTGGACACAAAGCTCACCAAGTCCACAGCTTTCCATCCCCAAACAGATGGCCAGACAGAGGTCATCAACAGAATGATTGTACACATTATGCGCATGTACAATTCAAAGAATCCACGCACATGGGACGAGAGCCTCCCTTATGTACAACATAGTTATAATCGGGCTCTCCACAGTTCAATCGGCCATAGCCCCTTTCAGGTGGGCTTGGGATTCCAGCCACTATGTCCCATTGACGTAGCCATGCCATTTGTGGCTACTCAGGCCGATTCGGCTCATGTCCAGTCTGAAGTTGACAAGAAAGTAGCTTTCATCAAGTGTATTTAACACATCTGCCCTTGCTTGATTCATATAAGAAGGTACAGGGCTCAGGATATATTGGAAAGATCCAATGCGAAGTACAAGCAGCGCCATGATCAACACTGGGTGCCACATAACTTCCAGGTGGGCGACAAAAAATGGCTACATTTGCAGAAGGAACTCACGGACCCACATAGCTTCGCCGCTCCACGTCACCGGGTTGTACACCGTCACCAAGGCTATAGGGAACAATGCCTTCGAGCTTAGTATTCCTCCATTCCTTGGTCTGCACCCAGTCTTCAATGTGGATCACCTTCGTCCTTACTTCCCACCTCTACTAGACACCTCGTACATTGCAGAACAACTCACACCTACAGAGTTAAACCCAGACTGCATGGAACAGGCCACCACAGATTATATCATGGACATGCAAATCAAGAACACTCGCCAACAGAAGATCCAACTGTATCGAGTTGTCAAAGCTGGCCAACTCCTGCAACAATGAAAATGGTTCACCAGGGACCAAGTTCAACAGAAATTTCCTCATCTCATGGAGGAACTTAACGCAATGGGGACCATTGCTTCCAAAGGGGGGAGGAATGATCCAAGTGGATATTGGTTGCCACCCACCTATTCCACTTGGGCCCCCACCATTTTCTCTTTCAGTTTATCATTTTCGGCATAACTTACTATTTTTAGCAGTTTTTCGGGTCCTGAACTTCCGGAGCCATTTTGAGGCCCTAAACGATGTTTTTTGGGAATCGCGCCTCCAACAAATATCATTCAATTTAAAAATGATACTTGTGGTGAAAGTTGTAGTCCTCGGATAGAGCTTTCTGATGATGTACCATATGCATCAAACGGAGATAGTATGCCAAAGTTACGTCCCTGGGAAGTTGAAACACCAATTTACCCAAACGGGGCCCATAGTTTTGGCGCTTCATCTCCTAGGGTTAGGTTTTTGGATGTTTAGGGTTCTCCATTGTTTCTCAATCACAAATAGGCCCTCGAGCCTCATTGTAACTCAGTTCAGAGGCCTGTAGCCACCACATCTCTTCTCAGAGATAGCTACCAGTGCCCTAGCTAGTTTTATTTCCATTCTGTTTGTAAGCAAATTTCAGTTCTTTGATACTAATGAAATGAAGTGTTATTTCCGCTGCATCTCTGTATTTATGGTTATATTTTTATTCTGTTGCATTCCTGTATAAATCCGGATCAATCTCGCTTACCGATTTGTAGTATATTGCACTCAAATCAAATAGGGGACAGAGGTAGTAGAGACTAGAGCAGAGAAAGAGAGAGAAAAAATACTTGGTAGAAGTAGTGTAGAGAGCACAGAGAGATAAAAAAGAGTTGAAGTAAGAAAAAGAGGTTACAAGAAGATGAAAAGAGGAGAGACAAAAGTAGGAAGAAGAATACAGAAAAGGTGCCACGGCAGAAGAGACAACAACTATACAAGTTGAAGAGAAGATACAGGATCAACCAACATCAGAAGGAGTGAGCGAAAATATGCAGGAATGGGAGGTTGCTAAAGAGCTTGAACAATTGATTGAAGTCACAAACATGGAAGTGGGACCAGAGTCACAATATGAGGACATGGACTTGATTCCCAGCACACCACAGGTCACCATTTAGACTCCACCACCTTTAGCCATAGAGTAAGCCCCAAGCGAGGAAGGGGGGGTAGTTCCCCTTGATGATGATCCAATGATGGATGTGTACAATCTTTCACTTGATTAACCACAGAAGAATATTGTACAACTATAGAGAAAGCACTTCCCGAATTAATTTTGTCACCTGCATTCATGAGAGAAAGGGTGATAGTGGCAGACACAAAAAAGAATCCAAATGCCATTATCGATGCTAGCTTGGCCTTCACAGGAGAATCCAAATCTAACACTCATTGTTTGATGGTTAAGAGTAATATGTTTCCATAGAATATATAAGAACTCCAACAAGACAATGAACAACTCCATGCAACAGCACAGGATGCGCCTTCCGTATAGGTCTACTGCAACGAGCTAAGGGAAGTAATACTTTCTAAAGTATCCAGACTTGGAGACAATATGCATGATCTTTATGATGAGTTTGTGACCATACATAATGAATTTTTCTGCTTAAATGACTTGCAAAGGCACAATAGAGAGTTTGTCAGGATCCTTAAGAATGTACAAGCTGCACCATCATCGTGCATGAGTGGACAATGTGATATATGGTCACATCACTGACACTGGTGAAGAAGATGAAGCCAAAGGCAGAATTAGAGAAAGACATAGTTTGGATGTTGATCCATAATATGAAATAGCTCGTGTCATTCATCGAAAACATTTCGGCCTTATATGTAAAGATATACAACAATTTTGATTTTGTGGTGAGAACCCATCAAAGGCCATTAGTTAGTACACTCACCGAGACTAAAATCAAATGGCAAGTCCGACAAGAGATTGATTAGTACCTAGAGAAGTTGGAGAAGATGGCCACTCATAAGGACTTGGAGGTGAATAGAAAAAACTTGTAGACTTACATCGATGGGTCGATTCAGATCAGAACAATGTTGCTCCTGATTGAGAAAGAGGTTAAGATCAGTTCCAAGAAATTATACTCGAATGCCATGGAGGTAAGAGTCCACTTCCAGCTTGACACTATCTCACAATTTGGGTAGGCCATCGCACAATACCAAGTTTGGCATGAGTATGTGACCAAGAGACACCAAGTATAAGATGCCTAACTTGATTTTACCCCAAATCCAACATCACAGTGTTTTGTTTTGTTAGGTTTTCAAGTTTTCTCTACCCTATTTTGTCTTATATGAGTATGAGTGAAAATTCTAATATTATTTGTAATTATTATATGAGTGAAATTCCATGTGTTCATAATGGAATTTGAAGAATCATATGTAATGTGAGGAGTCATGAGGTGTGTCCAAGAGTCACAAAGGGTTCATGCCAAGAGTCAACCCCCTTTGTTAAAAATAAATCCTCATAAATCTTGTAAAGGGTTTTTGGGAGTCGATATTTTGGCTAGGCTTAGGCTTAGAAAGGGCTTGGGAGTTTTGTCTCAGCCTTGGCTTCTTCGTAGCATAGAGGAGTATGCTTCTTTAGGAGGAACAGGTGTTGTTGAATTCACATTCCACTATTGGGGCATATGGTTCATCATGTTGTATGTATGAATGGAACTTTCACTTATAATAAAATTAGAGTTGACACGTCTTCATGAATATATTGTCAATGTAGTAGGAATATTCTTGTTATATTCTTTATGTATTTTGTTTAACTTACGCTTATTCATATGAAATATTTTTTTCGCATTTGTATGATTCATGTTGAATGCATGTTCATGTTTTAACCCATCACCTTTAACATGTGGAATATCCTTCTTGTTAGTTTCTCTGATTTATTTTTAGATCATGTATTCCTTTCAAGATGCATAATATTATAGGCTTCCAAGGAGAACACTTATTTTCCCTTCGTGTGTTGGAACCACTCATGCATCATATTGAATTTCCGTAGGGTCACACACTTTCTTTAACCAAAGACACCGTGCACCACTCTATTTGTTTAGAAATATAAGGCATATCGTGAAATACCTCACTATTGGGACTCATACTCCAAATGGTGTGAGGTCAAGTTGGGACTTCATATTAGGGAGATCCCCTAAATGTTGGAGGGTCCAACACTGTCAACATAAAGATAAATAAAAAATATAAACATTTTTTTTAACAACAAATTATATATTTTAATTATAATATATATATATATATATATATATATATATATATATATATATTCTTTGGAAAAAAATCATCCTCCCTCATAGCTCGAGAGCTAGAGTGAAGTTCCTAGTGTCAAGTCAACCCACAAGGATTTTATTTGGAAAGAAATCAACCACCTTCTTAGCTAGAGAACTAGAGGGAAGTTCCTATTGTTAAGTTAGCCCAAAACTATAGGCACAAAGGCAATACAAAAATATTCATATGCATGAAACCATTACAGCAATTCTCATCATGTTACTAGAGACGATTTGAATCTAGGTGGGGAAGATAATAACCATTTTTTCCAAACACCCGAGATAACTTGAATTGACATTTAATTAATATTTATGCAAATTACAATTTTTAATATAATAAGACTCAATGGTTAGCTCAGTTGGTTGAGTCCCTATGTTAAATCATGATCTATAAATTCAAATCATTATATTTTTTTTCATCCATCTCGATGCATTCATTGGGGAAGAAGTAGAGGAATCAACTCATGACACCATTTTTACGGGTGGGACCATTTTTGGGAAAAAAAAAGTTTGAAACCTTTCAAGAGTGTTTTGAGGCATCAAACAATGGTTTTTGGGGGTTTAAAATTATCCTCAAGAGAACCATACATTTTCATGTTATTCTCCTTATAGATACCTTTTCAATAGCCTAAGATGTGCATCAATCAGGATCTGTATGTGAATGTTATACCACCTAGAAGTTGACCTTCTTGTTTTCACCACCATAGTTTGGAAGGATGCCATGTCAGCCCCATTATTCATGGAAAAGGGGCTAGCTAGGTTATGATGACGTAAAATACTCTAGAAGGTTCCATATTGTAACTTTTTTTAAAATTTGAGGTAGTCAAACCTAACCACTAGTAGGTTATCATGTTGTGTTATAACGTGGTTATAACCAAGCCACTAAGAGAAAAATGGATTCCATTCTGCCGAGCGGATTTGTTGCATAGTTGAGAGTAAATAGACAAGAGGGATAGGAGGTAGATCATATAGAGATTATTTGTGTCCTGTAGCAGCCCACCTGCCACACACTATACTTCTTTTTACTTGCACCCATATTTCCAGACAGAGAAAGAGAGCGAGGCAACCTAACCTTTCAACTAGGTTTTTCTCCAGAATGGGTTTCTGAGAGAAAATATTGTGTCTTATGTGTGTGAGAGGTTTTATTTTTCCTTTCTCTATTTTTTTCACAAATTTCATTTGCATGCATGCACTATTAACAATAAATCTATATATCTAGATATTTAATAAAATTGTATTAGTGTAGAATTTTAGATTTTAAATAAAATATTATTAGATATGTTGTGACTAACTATCGAGTACAATATCCATGACCCTTTATGGATCAAAACATATTTGATATTGGGAGGTCATGGATACTCTCGGGGTTATATTCTATGGTTAAGAGATATGCCTACTTTTGTGGTTTAGTGAATGTAGCAGTCACCAATCTCCAAAAATCACGTGAACCATTTTTAATATAACATAAAATAATTTAATCAAATAATTTAATACTTTCTCATAGATTCTTGAAAATTAAATTTACTTTAAATTTTTTTAATTTTAATTGAATTCGAATTTTAATTTTAAATATAAATAATTTTTCTCCAATTATTAATAATTTTTATATTAATTATGAATTAATATTTTAGTCAAATATTTGAAAAATAGAAGCATAGGGGATCAAACTAGTCGTTATAGTATAATGACTAGTTTGACTAAAATAGGAGGAAATTTAATTATGTACTTACCTAATAAGAAATTTAAATTATTTGCATTTATTAATAAAGTAAAAATAATGGTTATAAATAAATAATTAAATTTAATTGATCTTGTTTATTAAAAATGTGAAGTTGGGTTACACTTTTTGCTCTTTTTTGAGAAAAAAATATCATTTTTTTCTATTCTTCAACTTTGTGCAAGCCAAAACAATTTTTTCTGTTTAGAATTTCATTTTACGATAAAAATAAAACTTGTCAGAAATTTTATTAGCTTTACATTACTTATTTTTTGGAAATTTTTTATTCACATTTAATATGTTAACTTAACATTTCTTTGAGTGTGTATTCTTTAACAATAAAAGGATTCATAAAAATTCATGTTCAAATGCATTGGTGTATTCTTTCAAAACTTTGTGTTCTTGAGAAACAAAATGTGTTACAACAATCTAGACAGAGTCTACTTCGGTATCATTATATTTACGAAACCAACTTATGCATACCATAATTACTAGAAAATTTTGAACTGATCTAATATAGAAAAAATTCATATTTTGAATATGTTTCAGCTTGCGTGAATTTTCTCAACATATTAGTTATAAAATAAAATTATGAAAACTACCGATTACAGATGACGGAAAAATCTAATGCACCATAATTTTTTGAATTTTTTTACAGTGTATTTTGGAAGATACAAAATTCTGATTTCATTGAATCATAATGACCTTCAGAAATTGTTTGCACCCATTTTTTTACAAAATTAATTAAAATTAGTAAATATTTATAGAATTCCATAAAAGTTATATTTCATGAAAGTAGATTGAATTATGCAAATACTTGTCTTGGTTCCGATAGTTAATTCAAAAATTTTGATGGATTTAATCGTTGCAAAGTCGAAGAAATGTGTTTAGATTCGAGTTGTTGCGTAGTTGCAGACGTGTTAGTTTGGCCTATCTTTTAAAATAGTTTGGTCGAATTTTTTTTTGTCGCTCTGTCCCATTAATTCTAACGACAAACAAGTTCAGCCGAACATTTTACAGAAGATGGACCGAAATTTTTCTCGCAAATTACGTCGACCAGAAAATTCAGTGAAGCCCCTACAAAAAAACATTTCGTAGCTGTATAAATAGCCAAAAGCAAACTCATTATTTTCACATATTTTCCCATGTATTTCTTCATTTGGGCTGATTTTACAAAGCACTTTTTTTGGGCTTAATTTTCGAAGGACTCTTTTTGGGCTTAATTTTCAAAGGACATTTTTTGGATGTATTTTTTAAAGTGACATTTTTTTAGATTTTTTTGGGCTTAATTTTCAAAGGACATTTTTTGAAGGTATTTTTTTAAATGAAATTTTTTAGAGGCTTTTTGGGCTTAATTTTCAAAGGACATTTTTTGGAGGTATTTTTGAAAGTGACATTTTTTTAGAGTTTCAATGGACATTTTTTGGAGGTATTGTTTAAAGTGACATTTTTTTAGAGTTAGAGTTTTTGGTTGAAGCAAATCGTTTATAATGATATTTTAGAGTAAGTTTTTGTCTAATTTTTTAAATGAAATTTTTTTGTAGGACTACGAAGGAAATATTATGAGCTTCATTTCATTTTTAAAAGACATTTTTTGGCGGTATTTTCAAAGTAAGTGTTTTGGGTTGAATTACGTATTTTGTGCAAAAATTTTAAAATGAGTTTTTTTCAAATTAAATCATTTGTGATGCTTTTTTTAATTGACTTTTTATCTAAAGTTTGATGTAGTTAGCTTTTTCTTACAGGATTTTGAAGGAAATTTTTTAAGCTTCATACTAAATTATTATGGGAAATCGAAGGAATTGCAAGAAAAAATATGATTGAACAAGAGTCCCTGAGGACATAGGGAACAGGGGAGAGAATATCACAAAAAAAAGAGAGAAGAAAGCTCAAATATTGAAGGGAAAATTCAACCACAACTAAAAGTTGAAGCGGGTATCTAAATGTAAATATTATAAATTTGATATTTAAAATTTGACTATTGTATTGTGAAACTTAATTTTTATTTGATGAACTAATGTGAAAAATATTTGGGAATGTAAAGAGAGAGAGATATTCCTCAAAGAATTGAGGATGAAATAGAAAAATTTGAAAGAGAAAGTGAAAGAGATATTGAACCAATGATTGAAGATGTTGAAAATGTTAAAAGAAATTCAAGTGAAGAATTTGAATCACTATATATATATATATAGTATATATATATATATATATGTTGAATGTATTATGGAAATTATACATATTTATTTTAATTATTTATTGAATATCTAAAATCATTATGTACATTTAATTCTAATATGTACAGATGAAATCAATATCGATGATGAGATGTTAGAAAATGTTGACACTCACACATATGAAGATAAAAAAGCTGACCATGTTATACGATGTCGTGTTAACTGCATTATTGATTCTTTCTTCCAAAATGAAACTGTGGCAGTTCAAGCCCAAATGTTGAAAATTCTCTTAACATCAAATAAATTAAAAGAATCTAAGAATTTATTGGGTATTCAAAAATCAACATAAGATAAAAAATGAAATAAAATTTGATACAAATATAAATAGTGCTCTAAAGTCAATTGGAAGATCTAGAAAGAAAAGTGATTTAGATGCATGCAGAGAAATACAATTGGTAGTGGTTTCATCAAGTAGTAAAGCGAATTAGTTGGTAAAATCTATGGCACAAGCATTAGGAACCTCACGAAAAACTTTTCACAAAAATCATAAATTTCGATTGCAAATAGATGTAAATGATGAACTCGCTTGTTGGATAGTTATTTGTAGGCAACCAAACAAAGATAAACTTTGAGAAGATGTGAAAAAATAATACATGAATATTGGATGAAAAATTCATGTGTTTCCCCCAAAGAAAGGGATGTGATGCGAAGAAGAATAGCACGAAATTAGTACGAAGAACATGCAAAAAATTTCTTGGACACCACTCTAATAGAGTTTTTCAAAATTTTCATATAAGAGAAACGTGAAATTAATGTCTCAATCAGTGATTTTGTGCAACAAAAACTATGGTATGTTAAACCTATAATTGTACACGACACTTATTATTGTCGTTATCATGTGTAATTCCATTTATATTATGATACATTCCCTAATTTTGGTAATTGTTTTTGTAAAATTTCACCTCCTCCTTCGATTATTTATGATTTAATATCTCAAATTCTATGTGGAAGAGAAAGCCATGAATTATTTTTCCAAAAGAAATGTGTTGGTGGTAAAAAAACCGATGATTGTGGAAACTTGACTAAATCTCAAAACAAATATCGTACTAATATAAATGATAAATGATTGTCCAACAGAAAAGTGAAATGAAAGATATTTGAATATATTCATACATTAATTGGCTCAAGTAGTACTACAAGTGCTAAAAAAATTGATTTACAAGAAGAAGATTTTTTTGTGATAGAGTTTTTGAGAAATTTTTAGGTAAACATTTATAAATATAAAAATCATTCTCATAGAGCTCGATGGCAGGACTTGAAATTCAAAAAATCCCGTGAATTTTTTCCACCATGTACCATTAAATCAATAGTTGATTTTGCAGAGAACTACACATTTGTTCCATAAAAAGATTATGGAGTGAATACTATCATTATAACTAAGTCTCCATGCTTGTCCATATTCTATATAGACATGTTGAAAAAAATGTTGATCATATAGAAAGCACCAGTGAAAATCAACATGTTATTGAAGAATATCACTTTTATATCAATCTCGATCGTACACATGATACATATTTTGTACAAAATTGTTTTGAAAAGATTTAGGACTCCTTTAAAAGTCATGAAATAAAATTAAATGAACATTGGATATGGTCAGATGGATGCGCGGGAAATTCAAGTCTTCATGATAATTCTTTTGGTTGTGTCATCTTCATATGAAAACCTAGATTAAACATTGTTGTAATTTATTTGAGACTAGTCATAGAAAAGGAAAACATGATGGTGCAGGGGCATGTATAAAAAAAGCACTTCAAAGATATCAAATGGGCCACTCTGAAAACCAAATTTTCTCAGCTAAACAATTTGTTCAATTGTGGATTGTTGTACTAAGCCATGAGACTAATTGATCAAGGGAAGTAGGAAGGTGCATGTATATATATATACATGCATCTCCGTACTTCCCTTGATCGGTTTGGATTTCTAATTTTAAATATTATTTATCACAATGATTATCTTTGATGGTATCTTGAATAAAATATAATTTATATTCTTGTTTGAATTTTCCATAAAGGTATTTTTTGCATATTGTGGTCCAAGATGTAGATAGATCGATTGTAGATGACGTTGAAACAATAAAAGGGTCTCGAAAATTGCATTCAATTAAAAAAACATTGTACAAAAATATGTTTGCATTTGATAAAAGAAAATATTCTTGTTTTTGTCATGTTTGCATAGACAACACATAATCCAATGATGTTTGTGAAAAAACAAAATGTATGTAAAATATTGGCAACATACAAAACTAAATACAAAGGGGAAAATATTCATTGCAAAATTTGAAGAAATGCAATCAGAGGAGACTATAGTATCATTTGAAGGTGATTGAGTTTATGATATTGTTAGAGAAGGTAACAAATTGATTTCAAATATAGAGATCTAGAAATAGATAATAAAATCATGTACACATGTTAATTTTAAAGTTAAATTTTCATGTTAATTATGATCTAAATTTAAATGTAAGTCTGTTTTATTGTGGAGGAGATGTTTTTGTTGTAGTTGCACCTACTGCCAACAATGAAAATGTGAAGTATTATTTGATGCATTGCATTGAATGAAAGATGGAATTATTGGAAAACTATGTTGATAATGGGTTTATATATGACAAAGGGTCTATTATACGGAAAGGTTATTTTTTCCAACAAACTCATCAAAGTCAGGATTTTGTTTACTTTCAAGGCTATGAACGTGATGTCATAAGTTTTCACTATAGTCACTTGGTGTGTGCAGCACGCATAAACCTGATAGAAGTTCAATCAAATAAAAAATTAAAAATTAAGAAATGGAAAATGTCAAAAGTCGATAATGAACAGATCATTGAAGATGACATTCCATTAGAATTTTTTTTATTGAATTGGCCAACAATTTCTTCTCCTTCGATTCGTCTTTTAGAACTTCCAGAACTCAACTAAAAATTGAACTAGCATTTTTTTTTTGCATTCTTAAGTTTTACAATTATTATAATATCTATATTTTATGTTATATGTACAAGTGTTTGCACATGTACATTTTTTGGGTACATGCACACGAGTAATTTATATACATGTTTACACATAAACATCTACATTATCTGGTCATAAATGATTTCATATATTCTGGTACAATTTGTCGTAATGTCATTATTGCAAAATGTACATATCTATGTATCTAGAATAGTTGATATAATGAAAATTTTAAATTGCATTATTTTGTTTTAGATGTAACTATTAAGAAAATTATAATATACATTCTTGAATGCAAAATGTGTGGTACGTGTTTTGTAATTTTGTTGTGTAACCAGCTCCAAAAAGAGAAGAAAAGAGATATCAACGCCTTAGAAATGAGCCACTTCGAGGGGGCAACCTCCAATACATTACATAAATGAACAATTTTTGGATGATACAATTCACAAAACCTCCTTTCTATATATAGGAGTCCATGGGGCCATAATATAATCCTAGTGGGCCACAATGTAATCCTAGCCGACCTAACAATAATAATTTAAGGGCACAATAATAACAAAATGGGGGTTACAAGGGTACAATAATAACAATAAGGGGTTTACACTAAAAATAATAAGGGGCTATACTAGTGATATAGGGACCTAACATGCCCCTCTCCTTCAAAAAAGTGTTGTCCTCAACACTTGAGTAGCTTCGGGTGCTTCTGTATAAAATTCTCATCCTCCCATGTAGAATCTTCAGTGGGTAAGTTCTTCCACTTGATGAGATACTCTGAAATTGATCGATTCCGTAGTTGTCAAGTTCTTGTTTCCATGACTGCTTCAGGTTCCAATATTATTTTTCCTTCCTCATCAAGTTCTGGCAATATTGTTTGAACCGGAAGATTTTCACCTATAACCTTCTTTAAGCATGAAACATGGAAAACTGGATGTACTCGCGAAGAAGCAGGAAGCTCCAATTTGTATGCCATAGTACCAATCTTTTGCAACACCTTGTAAGGACCATAGTACTTTGGCGATAATTTATTATCCTTCTTAGCTTGCTCGAGGGACATTTGTTTATATGGTTGTAGCCGTAAAAATACCCAATCTCCTACATCAAAACTTCTCTCGCTGCGATGTTGATCTGCCTGTTGTTTCATTCGATTTTGTTCCAAATTCAGGTTATCCTTTAAGAGTTGGAGAACTTCTTGCTGATGCTCGATGTGATCTTCCACTGCTTGAACCTTCGAATTTTCCCTTAAAGATGATGTGATGGATGGTGGATGATATCCATAAAGTGCCATAAATGGGGTCATTTTTGCCGCAATATGGAAGGAAGTGTTATACCACCATTCAGCGAGAGGTAACCACTTGACCCATTGTGTTTGTTTATCAGATACAAAACAACGAAGATATCCTTCCAAACATTTATTTAATATCTTAGTTTGACCATCAGATTGAGGATGATAAGATGAGCTATGAGCTAATTGAGTACCCAAACAAGAAAATAACTCCGTCCAAAAATTTCCAGTAAAAATGGGATCTCTGTCGCTCACAATAACCCTCGGGTTTCCATGTAGCTTTTGAATTGTGTCCATAAATGTAGTAGCAACTATACTTGGTAAGTCTATCAACTACCACCATGATGACACTCTTTCCTTCGGACTTAGGTAAACCTGTGATAAAATCCATTGAAATCTCCTCCCAACGTTGACTTGGAATGGATAAAGGTTGTAGAAGTCATGGGGTCTTAATTGTTTCCACTTTATTCCGCTGGCAAACCAAACATTCCGCCACAAACTTTCGAATATAAGATTTAAGGCCATCCCAAAAAAATTCTTTCTTCACCCTGTGGTAAGTTTTTAAAAATCCTGAGTGTCCTCCTAAAGGAGAAGTGTGCAATTCTAGAAGAATCTTTTGTTTCAGTTGGGAATTCTTACAAAGATATAAGCGATATTTGTACCA